>JABWTJ010000442.1:402500-711464 GCA_016801875.1 Solanum sitiens | reverse complement strand
ATCCTCCATAACACTACCCCATAGTACTCATTCACACGGATTTCATGAAGGTACTCTTCTCCCATAGTAGGTATAGGTCACACCGAGTGCAATGTGAGAATAGCATCCCATACTACTACTCCCACTCAATGCTCCTACTTGGTAACTAATGTGGATTGAGCACTTCACGACATACATACACAATTTCAACAATACACAAGATAATTAGTTTCAAATCAATTCTTTTGTGGGAGTTAGCTTAACCGACAAGACCATGAGAGCTAGACATGGAATCCCGATATTTACCCCTATCGGATGAGGGATCCTTACTTGCCTAGAGTAAGGTCATGCTTCTTAGCGTTTACATGGCTTTTTTTTCCAATAGCTACACCTATGCGGGCACATAGTTAAGGGATAAGGAGATTGCTACTAAGTAACTCACTCTCTACTAACGAGGAGTACTCATCTCAAGAGGTACTTTGTATTACAACATCTCAACTAACGAAGTGCAATCCACCTCCCCTTCATATCCTCTCGGTGCTAGGCATAACTCCACACGGATTTCTCAACATAAAAGTCTATCATAGAAAGCTCACTAGGAAATGGAGAGGTTGTTACTAGACACTACATCTCAACTCACGAAGTGTGTCCACCTCAAGATTTCCCCTTCTTGCTCAACTTGACATAATACAAATCTTAGAAGAGTGTGTGTGTACATGTGCACACCTTGCATATAAGCATCATTTCATCTTCCTCAAGTTCTACTCATACTTTAACCTTGATTCATCAAGCTACACACTCTACATACTTCTCATAATCATATACTTCATTTAGACATAAACTAGGTCAAACATGCAATTCAAGCTACATCAAACACAACATAAAACCCATTTCCAATATAACTTCATTTCACATATTAGACCTTCAAGGTCACATACTCAAACCATACTAAGTAGCATCAAGTTCATCAATTAGCACCGCCACCCATAAGGTGGACCATACCACTCAAATAGCAATTCATAATAAGAACTATACAATAAGAGCAACTCATCAACAAATAAAACCATCATTACCCATAAGCAATTTATCAATATTTCACCATATGAAGGCCCTTAGGGCAGTAGCTACACCAACATGACATACACAAGAAGACCCAAATTCATACCTTACTCAAATCATGCTCACATAACTCATTTTCATGCCAAAAGTTGAAGTATGCATATACAAGAGTTTCATGGAGTTTTAACATCAAAACCATCTATTCAAACCAAGATAAATATATTTAAACCATTAAAACTTAGTTAAAAGAAGACCCATAATAGAAATCAAAGTTTAGAAGAAGTTGAGTTTAAAACCCCTTTTGAAAACCATTTTGGAAGTTGGCTTCTTGAATGGAAAGGTATTCAAGAATGGATACCATGCCTTTATGAGAAGGAAACCCACGAATTTGATGAAGAAACAAGTCTCAATCCATCCTCCTATCCTTCCTTGACTTCTAGCTTCCAAGAGAGTTGAGAGAGTTTTCTTGAGAGAAAGAGAGAGTTGGATCTTGAAGAGAAAAGGGGGCTCTTCTCTAGGTTTAGGGTGTTAGAGAGTCTTATAAGGCTTGGGGTGTATTTACATAAAACACCCTAAGCTGGCAGCGTTTAAATCATGCACTGGCAGGCTTCGTCGACGAGACCTCCTCGACATACCGTCACGTCCACCACGGACCGTCACGGGGTTCCGTCGAGGAACACTTGGCTTCTAAATGGAGCCTGTCCCAATTTCACTCTCTGTCACCCACGACGCCCTGGCTCGACAAACCGTCCTGAGTATGACGGACCGTCCTGAGTACGACGGACCATCCTGAGTACGACGGACCGTCGCCATGGCCGTCGTGAGCTACTGATGGGCAGACTTGTCCAAGTCCTGGGGCCCTTCATCTAGAGTCCTTGGGGTCCTAGGTGAGGTCGTGCCCAGACGTCAACCCCCTAAACTAATTCGTCTAGGTCTAAGGAACATCCGACGCATGTTTCAAGTAAAACGAACATATAATACTCATCCAAACTCGCCAAGACATACAAGTACATTCTAAGGCATATCATCCGAACGTCATGGACGTTTTTGGTCGATTGAACTCCAAACTTAACCAAACCTTGCACACTGCCTAAGGACACCAAACTAACTCCGTTTATCTTAAAATTAACTCAAGAAACAACCATGAGGCTCTAGTTCACCTTAGTTCATTTTGGGGCATTATAATTTGACCCTTTTCCATTCTTATATTTTGTTAATGCTAAAAGGGTTATCTTGAGATCAATGTGGTCTTGGATCCCGTGTTACATTCAGAGGTAGTTTCAGGGCATGGCAAGAGGAGAGAAACTCACGGAAATGAGGGGACTAAAAGATTCAACAATGAAGAACTCAACGACAAAACAAGCATGTGAGATGTTTCAATAAATGGCAAATTGAGAAGTGCTACCATTGTTGAAAGAAAGGACACTACGCTAAAGACTACTAGTACAAGAAAACAAAAGGTTATGTAGTTACTTCTTCCCAAAACCAACATGATGAACAAGAATGGACTTTGAGACTTTTTATATGGTTGAAGAAAACAATCAATAGGGGGAGCTTGTCCTCTGTGTCACGTCCCGCCACATCATAATTAAATTTTGCGTGCGGATAGGGGCGGAAGGATCTAGAGTTATAGAGAGGTTTGCGGAGAACTCTAGAATCTTTTAGAGTATTCAAGAAGGCTACGAAAAACTCTAGAATGCCTTAGATAATTCAAGAATTCCTTAGCATATTCTAGAAAGTGTAGACTTTTCTAGAATAGGGACCAACGTGTAACTATTAGAAGGACTTGTAAAGTAATTTTTATTTACACTTGGACCCTTAGGAAGTAGTATAAGTAGAAGGGCCTCTCATTTGTAAAATCCATCCAAGCTTGAAACAAGCAATCCAACAACTTGTAAGCAATTTTCCAAGCAATATAAAGCATTCTTCCAAATCTTTCTAAGTCTTCCCTTCATTCTCTTAGCGATCTTAGTTTTAAAGGCTTACTTGAGCTTACAAGATCGTCAAAGATTCGTGAGTAAGTTGTCAAGTGCCGCACAGAGCTTTAGTAAGACTCTAAGTCCGTGACATCTGTCACTCTAACAAAGAAGAAGAGACCACACTTCCAACTCTAAGTGAGAAACTAGACAATTTTCAACATGATTGGATCATTGATTCAGGATAGGGGTGGCAAATGGGTGGATCAGATTCGATTTGGATGGATCGGATACATATTTCACTTAAAATGGATTGCATCACAATCCACCCATATAAAATGTGGTTTAATATGGATTTGGTCAAATATGATTTGGGTAAAATGGTTGTAACCCAGTTTAATCTCCTGAAGCAAAAAAAAAATTAAATCAAAGATAAATTGTTAATACCTCAACTCCTACAACCCTACCTCACTCGTGTATTAGTAAATTTTTAAAAATAGTTTTCCATACAAAAAAGGTTTTTTACCCTGTACCCCACCCACCCCTCTTCCCCCAGAAAAAAATTAGAACAACATTTTGTTTTTTGAAAAAAAAATTCCTATCGTCCTCCCCTCCACTGCACCCTCTTAGCTTCATTACATAACATCATGTAATAATGGAGGCAATTAAAACTTTTCTTTAAACGTAATACGAAAATCATTTCATAACAACAGAAGTATTTCTAATATATGTCTCAATACCATCTACGAAATACATGAGTAATAATGTCTTGGGACGTAGCCCACAAAAGTCTAAAACATAGTAAATGACATAAAGGGAACATAAGGGTGTTGTCCTCGAATGTTATGAGGACTCACCAATATTCAAGCTTCTCCAAACATAAGAACCTAGCCTCCAAGTACTCAATCTCCCAAAATCCCCTACATTTGGTTAGAAATGCAGGCAATATGCGTTAGTACAAAATGTATGCAGTACGAAAGCTAACATATAAAACATAAGATATCTCAAGGGTTAGTCAATAATAGACATAATCATAAGAGATAATCGCATAAACATAACATGAATATCATAAGCATAGTAATTCATCACAAGGCATACATAAGTTCATACTTCAACCCTTTTTTTTTCTTACTCAAGTGAACTACATCATAAGCCACCTCCAAGTACACTTGTGCAAAGCCAAGGTAGCATTCCATTATACTACCTAAGCTAAGTACCTCTCTTTGGTCATTCTTGATCATAATACACTTTCATAATTAAGACCTATGTTCTTCATGACATAAGAGCACTATACCCCTAGGCTACCTCAAGGCACACTTGTGCAATGTATGTGGGGCATACCATTCAACCTTTCACACTAAGCATATCTTGAAGTCACCCTATTCATATTACCAATCTTTAGATGTCATCTTAGACCTACTTCATATTGACAAGGAACTACCAACCTAAGTCAGTTATAACATGGAAGGCAACTAAAGCAACTATCCAAGATAAGCATACATCACATAAGAGGTTGTTTCATAGGTAGCTCAAAGTCATACTTGTGTCATGTATGAATGACATCCCATTCTACCATTCATACTAATTAATTCTTTAGGCTAACCTAATCCAAGCTAACTTATCTTTTATTCTAGTCTATTAAGATTAGCATATTAACATAATAGACCTACTACCATCGAAACATTATAACATACAATCCGTGCTAACAAAGGAAGGATATAAGAATACCAACCTAGCCACTATGCAACCATTCATCTAGATGCAAGCTATCCATAGGGGAGCATAAGTCCTCAACCCCAAGCTATTCTTAGGAGAGCTACATATCTCAATCCCAATCTACCATGAACTTGTTTTGGCCTAACCAAATCAAGTTATCATGAAGGCATTCTATTCATGCTACTTCAAGATAATCCTAGGAGAGTATCGATCCTCTATCCTAGGCTACCTTGCCTAATACTAATGCAAGCTACCATGACAAGCATTCTATCAATGCAAGATCAAGGTAACCATGGGAGAGCTTAACTCCTCCAACCCAAGCTACCACGAGATTCATCATCCCAAGCTACCATGAGATTCATCATCCCAAGCTACCATGAGATCTACCATCCCAAGATACCATGAGATCTACCATCCCAAGCTACATAATTCAACTACCCATGAAGGGAGCATAAGATGCAACTTCAAGCTATTATCTCTTGGACTTATCTTACCAAGTCAACTACACAAGAAGTGATTATATAAGGTAACTTCAAGCTATTTTAGTCTATCATGCTTTGATTCACTTTAGGTTGTTAGGTCAACCTAGAATCCATCTATGTGAGAGAACTTTATTCTCCTAGCTTGTTCATGTCAAAGTGTATATGAGAAGGAGAATAACTCATCACAATCCCCTCATAATGACTTCACCCCCAAAGCCCTAACAATAATGGCTACAATCCCTATCTTCAATACTAGTTTCATTCTATCATCATCCATTTCTAATGACAAGCTATTCCATTCACTTTGATCATTAGAAGGTAATTCTAGTCATGCTTGATCATATATGTTCAATTCTAACTTTACAATTCAAGATCCTTATTGATCAATTGGGACTAGTTTAATTCATATATAGATGATCCAAACTATGATCAATTAGTGTTCAAGATAATTGAATTAAGAAGATCAACTTAGAACATTCAACCTTGCCTCTAATAGCCTAAACCCACCATGATCACCTTCATCAACATAGATTAGAATTCATCAAGTAAATCTCATGAAAACATCATATCAACATAATTGAATGATACACACTAGATTGGGATCAAAAACAAGCCTTACCCACAATGTAATCACAACCCTTGCTATATTGGGGTCTTTTAGATTCACAATTGAGGGATATATATGGGGGCTCAATGGATGGAAGAATCCATGTATTAACAAGCTTCACATACCTTTAATAAAATCCTTAACCTAAGCTTGTAACCTTGGGGAAATTCGTCCTAGATGCTGCCTCCTTCTTCTCTTCTTCTTCAATGGTAATCTTGAGAGAGTTTTAGAGAGAGAAAGGTTTTGTTTTGGAGTATCAAATCTAAATGGCTAATTAATTGATTAAATATACTTAAAATATTTTTAAAAATTAATAATAAACATCCATGAATTAATTGTAACATGGGGTGAATTTACAAATTCACCCCTAGGGTGGCCGAGACTACTGCAGAATTGCAGGCGCCAAACGATGGCCACACTTGACGGAGCGTCGACTGCACGACGACTTTTCTTGGTTCTCCGTCATTGTCACATTCGGGGAGAACCCCCTAGAAGTAACATGGCTTACTTGACCTTGCGGAAGTCTTATACAAGCCCATAGTTATCATTCATCGCATTGTCATAGTAAATTTAGCGGAAAATTTAAAACTTTGCATAGCACACCATATGCTAGAAACATCACTTCATATATATATATAAAATATAAGTCATAATACATATTTAGACCTTAAGTCTCTTTTTCATCCTAGACTCAACATCATAAGAGTACTTTAGGGACACAGCCCTTACAACATAATACATAAGTACAATATTAACTTTACAGTAAACTAAACATTAGGACATCCTTGAACTTAAGGATTCCTTTCCTTGAGCTTGGGAATCACATATCAAGCTCCTCAATTAAAGAGACATCCTTTAAGCAACCATAACCTACACTTTGTGTAAAAAGTAGAGAAGAATGGTGTTAGTACAAGAATGCACTAAGTATGATAACCATGCAAAAACATGCATTTAAAAGGGACATTTTACTTGAAATCCATACATGATGCCTTTTTATGAAAACTTCATAAAACCTTGATACAATAGCATTTATATCATTCAAATACTTCATATAGACATATTCAAAGGCCAAACATCATATAACATACACATAGAATTTAAGGCACATTTGAGGTCACTTTACAGTTAGCTATTTTCACCTTACAGTGAGCTATTTTCCTTTACTGTGAACTTCTTTTATTTTAACTCCTTAACCTCCCAAGTAACCCTCTAGTGATACTTGGTCAGTGCATCACCTTAGGGCCACAAAGAACGCCTACATACAATCTACATAAACCAACAAATACCATCATAGAAGCATAATACATCATAGACACATTTAAGTCAAGACCCTATTGGCTTTACAGTAAGCTATACCAACTTGCACATCTATTCACTTCACTTTACATAAATCATTATAATACCTTACTCATAACGCCAATCTAAGTCTACTAGTGCAATGTACATGTGAAGCCCCATAACCTCACACATACTTAATAAACCTATCATGAGACCACAGTCCTTAACACTCTATTTCATACACCAACAAGTAAGTGAAGACAACTTCATTTATGTCAAGCAAGCTCTTCATCATATGGTCATTAAGACCAACATATTGCATATAAGAACAATACCACATCACATAGGTCCATTAGGACTCATACCATGCACATCATCACAACAAGTAGACAATTACTACAAAGTCATGCATAAGGAACATATACATAGAGACATGAATTAGGACACCTTCATAGGACTTCCCTCAAGAGCCACTTTTGCAATGCATAGGTGAAGTCCCATATCCCCACCTACACTAAGCAACTACCCTTAGGTTATCCTAGTTAGGGTCCTTACTTTACTTCCATTGTCCATTTTACTTTAGGGAAACTATAGCCTTAACTGACACTAAGACCATGGGTGCTAAATGGAATTTGGTGTTGTAGAGCCTTACACCAATGGAAGGTGTTCTTACCTAGCCAAGGTAGAACATTAACACATGCTAGCATCTTTAGTTGATATCACTTGCTAGATCCTATGTGGCAAGAATAGTTTATGAAACTTGGAATCCATCATGGAAACATCAATCTATGCCCTTGGGCTATGATCCACCTCATGAGATTTATGGTAGACCTTCCTTCCCACATTGGGAAGGGACACCACTCATATTCGAGTTCTCTCGGTGCTAAGTTAAGCTCCCCGTTTATTAAAAGCCTTTATTAACATTAATTTATAAAATTAGGCTTAGGAGAGTCATCCCCTCATATGCTTAGCTCATAGGTCATAGATGATAGTTTATCAACCTAAATCATGTGAGAAAGCCTTTCAAATGGACATAGCATATGTAAGCACCTATCTAGTTTAGGGTACACATGAACACACCTTTCGAGGCCCCTCTATTGACTAGATCTTCATACATGTGTGTGTATACATATACGTGATCAATCCTTGCACCTGACACTTTAAAGCCACATATGTTTATACTTCATTTCATTCATGCATGAGTGTACAAGTGTAACTATATGAGCCATGCTTTCATATAAACACAATTATACAATAGGTATAATCATACTTCATCATACAACATACTTCACATTATAACATATAAGACATGTTCATAACATACTTTCATGGACTCAAGCTTAGCATTCATAATAGTAGACATTAGTGAATATGAGAACTACCTTTTATTTAGACACCAGACCTATACTACTTGTAAGCATGCATGTAGAGTGAGGGTGTGTGTGAATTGGTCAACATGATCACATAATGGATATCAACACATTGAGTCAGCCACCCTCTTAGGACCAAAATACACTTTCAAGCATATACCACACAACACACAATACCATAAGAGACAAGCCAACTTCATATTACACTTAAGACTCCTAACTTTTGCTATTCATGCATTCACATAGGGGTACATAGATAAGGGATTATTAAACATTTTAACCCATCAATGGAAGCACCTACACTTTACCCTAACATAGATATACACATGCTTATACAATAGCCATACAATCTAGATCACAACTAGATTAGGAAAGTAGGCATAAGCTTCACATAGTGTGATCATCATAACCACACACTCCTATATTCATCAATTTGCCTTCAAGGCCATAGTCAACACACATATATAATGACAATGAAGTAGAAACTGTCACCATAAGTGGACCATACCACACAATGCCATACAAGGCCAATTCTAACAACAATTCTATAGAGAAGTATAGGAGTAGAGAAGTAGAACAATTCTTACCCATCCTTTAGCCTTTGGTCATCATTAACCATTACTATTATTTAAACAACAATTCAAGTATAATACAATACCTCAAGTACCATAATCATATATGAAGTCATGCATAAGCTACTACAAGGCCATGCTACAAACTAGTACAACACATCACCAACATACTCTAAGGTAGAAGAACATAGACCATTAACCAATTTCACTTGCATGGATCATCCATCATATTTCAACAATAGTATCAATCTAGGGCAGTAGTTAAAGACACAATAATCAAGTCTAACTCATGCTTTATCTACGCTAGAATTAAGATCACATAATGTACATTACAACATTCAATTTATAGGCTAGAAGAACCTATACCAATTCATGCCAAGACTCCTTTACTTTGATAATCAAGGATTAATACCCACAACTATTCCATAATATCAACCTAAGGTAGTAGCTACGATGATCTTTGCATAATCGAAATCTTACCACAATTGTCATAAAGTCGAAATTACAGTGAGTATGCTATATTAGAAATCCATAGAAGATAGAAGAACATAGTCTAATCAAACCTTGATCAACATAAATCATTTATCTACAATTCATCAATAACATCCAAGTAAGGCAGTAGATACAATTATCCCTACCCAATCGAATCCCCCATTCATGCATAATAGAGGCAAGGTTACAATGAACACATAGAGACATAGGCTAGACTTATTCAAATATTCATATATTGATCACATGGATCATTCATAAACAATTCACCATCAATATACATAATAAACAGTAGACATAAGCAATTCAACTTAATAGAATCACAATTCAACCAATAACAAGCCACGATCACAATGCCCATGCAAGGGCTAAATCGAGTTTAGGAAGGGACATGGGTTCACAATGCAATTGGATTAAAATTCACGTTAAAACCAATACATTATCATAAATTCATAATGATTAAACCTTTAAAAACGTTTTAGAAAGAACTCATGGCTAGATTGAAGAAGGAGAAGTTTGATCATGAAACCTCTTTTGAAAACTTTGAGATTAACTCTCTAGATGGAAGGATAACTAGAGATGAAGGATCACCATACCTTTATATAGAAGAAAACCTCTAAAACTTGATGAAGAATCCATGGAAATCCAAGCTCCAAGATGTTCTTGAGCTTCACCATCAATGGAGGTTTCTAGGGAGAATATTTTTGGAGGGAAAGTCTAATTTGTGTGAATGGGATTGGGAATGGGTTGATAATGTTTTTGATCACATAAATACACCTAAAAATCACCAAATAAACCATACAGGGTCAGTTTATCACGTGGGGTGAATTTACCATTCACACCTTTAATGAAACAGTGCGCAGGCAGCCTGTTGCAGCCTGCACCAACGACCACATCGACGCCCAGTAAATCCATCGACGGACCGTCTATGGCTTCCGTTGATTGGGTATTGGGCTGTCTTTTGGCTGAGCCTTATCCAGGCTAAGTGTCCATCGACGACACCACCATTGAAGGTCCGTTTGTCAACAAACGGGGCATTGTTTGGTTCAGTCGATTGCCACTGCGACAACTTTTGGGTCCTTCTTGTCGGCCCTTTGCGGGGCCCTTGGGAAGTCGTACCTGGACGTTTCCAACGTGAATATACACCTTAAAATGTTGAATACCTTCCATGAAAGTTTCATCCAAAATGAACTCATAAAACACATCCAAACATGCAAGGCACACTCAAGACACACATGAACGTCTAATACGTTCTTAAACTTTGACTTCCAAACTTCATGAAACTCTATATACTGCCTATAAACATCATTATAACTCATTTTAAGACTTCATAAGCTCATGAAATACAAATATAAGCACATATAGACACATGAGGCACATAGGTGACTAGTTGTCGAACGTCTTGGTCGTCCCTTGACGTTTGACTTCCAAATCACCTCAAACATTACACACTGTGTCAATACCATATTATAAACCATTTTAGGACCTTAGACCCTTAGGAAAAATATGTTAGTCTCTAGACACCCTAACTCATTTTGGGGGTCTTACAATCATTTTGGTCAGAGGCTCCTTCAATTAGAGGATAAGCTCCCACAACTAAGTGTGGATCCATGACCCTTTTTGAATGGGCGTCAATTGATGTACTAGGCGTCATTTGGAACCGTCAAACGGGTTGTTTTGGCAGCTTCTTTGCAAACGCTTGGGTCATCCTCAAGGACCCTTAGGGTGGTCCTCGGGGAGTCGTATCCGGATGTTTCGACCCTAAAAATGACCATATAGATACTAGGGTCCCCTACTATCTTTTTAGACCTCAAACGACACATCAAAACATATGAAACATGCGAAGGCACACTAGCTCACACAAGACTAGTTCCCGGACGTCTTGGTCATCCTTTGACGTTTAACCTCAAACCTCTTCAAACACACCATTACAAGTAGTGAAACACCTTATAAACAAGTTAATAACTCTTAAACACAAGTGAGGCTCTAGTTTATCTTATTTCATTTTGGGGTCATAACATACTTGTACACTTACACAGTCACAAATATTAACTTTATATTAGTGGTCTTACTGATTATATAGAAAACTGAGGTTGAGTTGCATAATCCTCCATATTTTTCTATTGTGATGAGTTTATCCCAAAATTATGGAAGCTACGAAAAAACCATTTGTTCGCAATTCTTCGATGCTTGGAATTTAAAGACAACAAATTTCTCACCTCAAAAACATATCAGATTGTGAAGAAACTGACCAGATCTAAAATGAAGAAAAGATGACCTAAGGGAATTTGTTTCAACAGAGATGAACCATTCACTCGAGGAATTCAGAGAAAAAAGTTATTCTAGATTGATTTTATGAACGATGAAGAATAATTACTTTCCACACATAGCATTTGAGGACAAGCGCAATTGAAGGAGGGTAGTAATACTAGTACTCTTTTAGTCTACCAACAGTTTTATGCATGGAAACTAAATTAGTAGTTATTAAATATGGTTTTTTGTTTTCTCTGTAATAGGTCCTCTGTAACAGTGTTTTCCATGTAGCAGTTGTTTTCTGTGTAGTAGTTATTCACATTAAGGAGGTTATTCCTCCACTTTCTTATTTTAGTAGTAGTAAAAAGTTATTTCCTTGTTATTAGCTGGGTGGTTAATCACCAATGTTGTATTTAAGTTATTTGAATTCAATGGAAAGAAAAGCAAAAAATTAGACAAGTTTTAGCGTACTACAAACTCAAGAGATCGTAGGTTCTCTCTCAAGGAACTAGCACCTTAGGTAGATAAAAGAAAACTTCAGATTTTATCTTGCAACATACATAAGGGGGGACCATAACACATATGTTGTCTCAACACTTTTATCACGAAGACCTAGACCACAAGGGACCTGCTCTTACTATTAAAGTTTTTTTTTCATTCCTTGTTGTTGAGTCTTTATTTTTTTCTAATATTGTAAACCGTCTCTTCTAAATTAATCTTGTGTAGGTATTGGGTCTTCTCTAATCTTTTAGATTCGAGTTGTTGGATTGGCTAGTGTTAGCCATAGTTTACATGGGGAGGAATTATGAGTTTAATTCCTACATTGAATGGGTTTGTAATTTGAAATATGGCTCGTGTTTAGTGAAAATATGGGTGAAATCATACTTGATAGGTCGTTATTTTTCCTTGCATAAGTAAGATGATATTTGTATTAACAAAGTGGCTGAAAGGATTGCATATTTTTTCATGATCATCAAAACTAGGGAAAATGTTATAATGTTGAAAAGATGATTTTGATGATTGACAAACCTGATGAACGGACCTAGTACCTATAACATTTTTTCCCTGTCAACAACCATATTATAAAGTGTACCTTGCCTATGATGTGTGGTAGAGTAGTATGGGTTGGTGACAGCAGGACAATAATGTCCTTGTACACAGCGACTAATAAGAAGATGTTAAGGGTTTTCCCATTGTCCCGTTCTCCTTGATAAGAAGAATTGATAAAGATCAAAACCTAGATTTTGCAACATTGAAGAATATTGCTCTTTTCTCAAGCATATTGTAGTACCCTTTTAGTTTACCAATATTTTTATGCATTAAAATTAAATCAGTAGTTATTAATTATGTTTCTCTATTTTTCTGTAATAGGTCCTCTGTAACTGTGTTTTCCTGTAGTAGTTGTTTTCTGCATAGTATTTATTAGTTGTAAGGAGGTTATTCCTCCAATTTCTCATTTCAGTAGTAGTAAGTTATTTTCTTGTTATTAAGCAGGTGGTTAATCACAAATGTTTTATTAAAGTTATTTGAATTCAATGGAAAGATAAGCAGAAAATTGGACAGGTTTTTGAGTATTTGAAACTCAAGAGATCATATGTTCTCTCTTAACGAACCAACACTATTGTTAGAAAAAAGAAAACTTCAGATATTATCTTGTATCGTCCTATAACTAGATCTATAAATGGTGACCATAACAACTTGGTATCAAAGATTGATGTTATGGGAGATCCAATTCAACATGAACTAGCACGATTGCGAACTTGTTTAAAGAAGCTTGTGAAACCAATATAGACATGAAGAAATTAATGCTCACTTAGATAGATCGAAGGTCGATTATGATTCAACTAAAGTTAGAAGGGTAAAAATAGAGTGTCAGGAGGGTCAAGATAACAATTATGAGGAAGTTTCATCAATGTCGACGTTTAAAGTTGGATTTTCTATGATTTAATGGTCAAGAGGTCCCTTTGGGATGGTTGAACAGGTGTTAACACTTCTTTCGACTCTAACAAACTTTGGAAGAAGAAAAGGTTGGAGTTGCTTGTTTTCACTTGGAAGACAATGAACAACTTTGGATTTTTTCAATTAGAGACAGATCTACCTCAATTGTCTTTGGATGACTTCAAATGTCATTGTAACCTTCATTTTGGGCCACCAATTTGAAGTCAAAAATTGGGAGAATTTGCTAAGCTACCCCAGATCGGGTCTGTGGTAGATTACCAAGAAATATTTGAGCAGTTAATTTTTTGGGCTGGTACACTTACGCAGTCACACAAAATTTACCTTTATATTAGCGGTCTTACTGAGTATATAGAAAATTGAGTTTAAGTGGCATAGTCCTCAAGATTTGACTACTTATGAACGCAAGGAACAACCCATTTAGTTTGCAATTGTTAGATGCTTGGAAATTAAAGACAACATATTTCTCACCTAAAAACATGTCAGATTTGTGAAGAAACTGATCACATTTGAAATGGAGGAAAGACGACTTAAGGGACTTTGTTTCAACTGTGATGAACCATTCACTGGAGGTCTTTAGTGCAAGAAGTTCTTCTGGATTGGTTTCATTATCAATGAAGAAAAATTACTTTCCACACTTAGAGCTTGAGGACAAGCGCGATTTGAAGATGTGGAGTAATATTGGTACCCTTTTAGTCTACCAACATTTTTACGCATGGAAATTAAATCAATAGTTATTAATTATGTTTTTATGTTTTCTCTGTAATAAGTCCTTTGTAACAGTTTTTTTCTTGTAGCAGTTGTTTTCTGTGTAGTAGTTATTATCAGTAATGAGGTTATTCCTCCACTTTCTTCTTTTAGTAGTAGTAGTAAGTTATTTTCTTGTTATTAGGTGGATGGTTAATCACCAATGTTGTATTTAAGTTATTTGAGTTCAACGGAAAGATAAGCAGAAAATTAGAAAAGTTTTAGAGTTTTTCAAACTCAAGAGATCTTAGGTTCTCTCTTAACGAACCAACGCAATAAGTAGAATAAAAAAACATCATATTTTTTCTTTCAGCGTCCTATAACTAGATACGTAAATGGGGAAGATAACACATACGTTTCCTTATCTCTCTTATTAAGAAAACTGATGAGTCCTCAAATTCAAGTATCTACGGCCTTATTTTAATGCAAATAGTGTCCCCGATTATTTATTTTATCTCGATATCTCATAAAAACTCTTGAGTTTCAGGTATTTGAGGATTTGGTAGGAGCATGGACACTTAGGCGCAAAACGTAAGCAAAATGGAGAAAAGAGCTTAAGATGAAATGGTGCACATCGCTAAGCACACTTTGCGATCCGCCGTTTAAAAAAGTTCCGCCTTCTATTACATCAAGTAAGCCCTAAAGGAAGTGAATTAAAGACGATAAAAAGCAGCAGTCCGCGCATCACCGATCAGTTCCGCGAAGAAGAAGATTACAACCCATCGATCCAGAACACATAGAAAAGGAAAGAATTGTGCAAGCGGCGACAAACTGCACGAAGGGCGATTCGCCGAGTCACGACTTACTGCGCCAAAAAGATCCGCCAGCACAATTTTGAAGTCTATAAATACTGAACTCATTTATTATTTAGATATAGAAAATTAGAGAGTGAAACAATTTTACATTTGATATTGTATTTTAGGAACTTTGTTCTTAAGTTTTATCTCAAGTTTTGAGAGGGTTTTGTGGAAGCTTGAAGAAAGAACTTCCAATTTTGGAAGTGGGTCTTCTCCATTTACCTTCCTTTGCTACTTTTAAGGTTTAATCTCTTATACCCACTTGATTCGTTTATCATTTTAAGTGTATTTTATTATTGCTTGATGTGTGGCTAAAACCCCCCATTCTTGGGGTGTGGTTTAGCGATTGTGGGTTGATTAATTTGTTGAGTCTTGCTTGCTTGTAGATTGGATTGTTTTTTAATGGTGATTTCACCTAGTGATTGTGGTTTAATCTAATGGGTTTATTGTTGTAAATACAAAACCACCCATGTTTTTTAGGCTTTCGAGAGAGAGAGGTCGTGAAACTAAGACAACTAGACTAATCTCTTATGGAGTGGGTCACCATGAGGTTCAACCCGAGAGGGTGAGCCCTAGTCCCATATCAAAGAACTCCCATAAAAAGAGTGAGTGTGGATAAGGCATAGGCCGGATAGTTTAGACGAGTGGGTGTCCGAGAGGAACCCATTTGATATGGGGTAAGTGGCCCGAGAGGGAACTTGCTTTCACCTAAAGCTTAGCCTAGTCACCATTGTCTTGAGAAATTAGTTACCTAAAGCATGTATCCACTACTTTTATCTTCAGATATAGCGATCACACCCCAAGAACTCTCTCCTGTACTTTATTTCCCTTTTTAGTTTTTGTTATTTTAGCTACTTGTGACAAAACCATTTTTTGATATTTGACACTTTTGTGTCACAAATTAAATTTGTTTTTTTTTTAATATTTGAAAATGTCTTAAACTATCACTACTTAGAATGAAATTCTAAGTAGCTACTACTTTCACTACCACTCCCTTGGGACACAACCACAACCGTTGGTTGGGTTACTAAACTAGCTTCGATTTGTAGACACTCAGATTGTAGGCTAGTGTCCTTGATCACGAGCATAAAAATAATCACAAAGAATCAAAATGGTGCCGTTGCTTGGGAGTGGTGTCATGTGAAAATGTAGTTACTTATAGTTTTTAGTTCATTGTAGTGTAGTTTCCACTAATTTAACGTTTAGTTTATTTTTTTTTTGTTGTTCAAGATCCCCATAAAGCAAGAGGCTAGTGTTAGTACCAGGATGGAATGACCTACACGGTAGGTAATGATTTGGAGAGATACATCCTGACCTTCAAACAAATGGAAGGTGAAAGGATTCAAAAATCTTGGATCAGATTTAAAGGGCTAATCACTCAATGTCCAAATCATGGCCTTCCTGACATGATACTGACCGATTGCTTCTACCAAGGACTTAGCCCCCAAACCAAAAGTCTAATTGATTCTAACTCCAGGTGTCGGAGCTAAGAAACCATACGCAGCAGCAGTACAAGTGCTCGACAACATAGCTAAAATGAACCTATAGGTTGAACAAGATTTCATGTTTTCCACACTAATAACCCGATTGGATGAATAGCAAAAAGGATGAAAAAGGTTGAAGCTCATTGAAAGTGAAAATATAAGTACATCCCAACTCACGAACGAAAAAACCTCAAAGATCACGAGGCACACCGCACTGAATAATTGATTCCAACAATTCTCCTAAAATTCACTGAACTGGATGATGCACTGAAGGAATTGAAAGGAGACATCGAAGGGATGAAACGGGTTTTGGTCTCATTCAAGAGTTGCCCAAGTTCTTGAAAATAATACGGGTCATGAGTTGTTACTGCTCCACCCGCAAGAAAGTAGAGACCCACACGGTGGTGTTGTGGGAAACCACAAAAACCGAGCCTAATCAGGAAACTTGCATTGTGCCACGACGTTAACTAAGGCGCTATTTGAGAGGCAACCCGAAACAATTTATTTACTTTCTTTTTGATATATTGATAAAACAAGTGTGTGCAAGTTGTACAGGTTCAAGAAGGAAAAGTGCTTGAAAAGATGCAAAGTGATGGGAAACAGGTCTTTTTTGTGGAACGCCGATAGGTTCGACGTAACTAATAATTCTCCGTCGTTTGACTCTATACATCTAAAAGGTTGTGTAAAACTTGGTAGAGTGAAATTTTTTTTGGCGACTTGCTAACCCAGTTGGCGGTCTCTACAAAGACCGTCGAACGTAACTTTTCCAAGAGACTAGGAATTCTGTTATATTTGGCGATAAAATAGATATTCGGCACTACACCTAGTCATTAAGCGAGATAAATTAATATCGTTGAATGAGCAGAAGATGGACGGTCACAAGCACCAAGCTTAAAATCCTATTTCAAACCTTTTCTTTCACTTTTGTCCCTTGTACAAACTCACACTCGCACTTTAGTAGTTATATTTCTTGTATTTTCAAAGTATTTTAAGTGTCGGATTGTGCTTGAATTTGGATCACATTGCTGCCTAGCACGTCATTACAATCTAATTCAGCACCAAAGGTTAGTAATCAAACCCTTTTGTTATTTTATTCAAATTTGTTCTCATTTAGATAATGATTGATAGTGCCAAATCCTTGCTAAGTCTCTGAGTTGTTGGGATAGCATATATGGTCGATAATTACTCGATATTTCCTGCATAGTTGGTAAAATCCTGCGCGACTGTGCTTTGAGCTGAATTGTTATGTGTTGGGATTGTGGAAATGCTATGGGTCTTCGTTTAAATTGTTGTTGACTTGTTTGATCGCATTATCAGGGGTTTCGGTGTCGAATTTGAAAGAATGGAGTGAAAACAAGAATGGTAGGTTGTTTGGCGAACTGGGTGCGGCTCGCCGAATTTCTCGGTGGTTCACCTTAACATCACCATTTCGCCTTTAACTGAATGCTTTATGTATTGTACTTGGTGATTCACCGAAAGATTCCTTGTTCGCCCTTTCTCTGCACCCTTATATGATTTATACATCTTTTTAATAAAGATTCTAACAGAATCAACACGTTAAAAATTAACTTGGTGAAGTGACTCACAGTAAGAACCTCCCTAGCCTCCATTCTAAATTACTGCCTAACTTGTCATCAAAGTTATTGCAAAAATGGCTAAACAAAAAGTAGCAGACAGAAATGATCCACTTAGGCACATAAGAGCAAGAGAGTTTAATGACGAGGAAAAGAGAGAGGAGTTATCCAGAAAGAGGAAATACACCAAGGAAGCCAGGGCCAAAACACGAATACCCATCGACCCTAATGTGCCTCCACGGGCTGGAGGTTTCATTAATGTTGTCCATGCCTTCAGGGCAGGTCATGAGATAGATCAAATGATAACAGTCAACATCATTGTTGAGGATAGGGCAGCTTAAATTAGTGGTGAATCTCAGCAGTTGTCTTATTTCGGCAGGACACATCGAGTGCTCATACCCCAACAGATAAATAAGTTGCATAAACAAGATCTCTTTTTCACTTGTCCCTGTTGGTTTATCTTTCATAAATTTTTGGATATTGTCATCATTTTCATTTGATGACAAACTCTTTTTAGTTGTGGTGGGGTGGGCTCACCTTTTTTTGTGCATATCTTGAACGCTTTTTGAAATTGTGTTTTGAGATTTATCTGGCTTATTTGTTTTAAATTGTATTTTTCAATCTTCTTTTTGTGGATTGTTTGAGCTTATGGCTATCTTTTGGGGTCCCAATTTCAAAATAATTTTGACCCTTCTGAAAAAATTTCACTTTTAAAAATTTCGCCACCTCTTGTGTTGAAAGTGGTTGTTCTTGTACAAATTTAAGTCTCGGTTTTGTTCAATACCAATGACTTAAAAAGTGTTCTCAATTCAACAAACATGAATGTGCAGCTATAACGAGAACGAATGAAGTTACATAGACAATATGTGAGCTCTTAGTATCTCGTTGTAATTAGCCAACTATCGAATTAAATCTTTTGCATTGACCATTGCACACTAGTGAAAGTGTTTTCTCTTGTTTGACTTAAGTGTCGATGCCTTGTGTGATGATCTTACTTTGAACCTTGCATGAATCAACCTAGAATTTTCCCCGTTAATCTAATTGATTTAGAAAGGTGTCCTGTTGAGATGATCTTAGGCAACATTCAAAGAGTGTAAGCCAACTTTGACATATACCTCTTTTGTGGCCTACCTGTGAGCGTGTGAAATTATCTTGAACACCCTTGGAGCCTTACCTCTTCTTTGGAAAAAACCTTGATGAAACTTAAACCTTATGTTATCCATCACTTATAATCCTCTTGAGATGTGATATAAGTGAATAGCCAACATAGCCCAAAAGCCTAAGTTGGGGGTGTGGTAAGAAGGTTGTGGATTAAAAACACAAAAAGAAGTCGGATTTCCAAGCAATCCATGGAGAAGAATAAAAAGATGACTTAAGGGAACTTGACTAAGGATTGATGTATAAAGAAAGATAATGTTTGAGAAAGTCACATCTCATCGTGGAGAAAGACACCAACCCTAAATGAGAATACCTTTGCAATAAGCCCCCATTACAAGCCTTAGTAAGACCTGTTTTTTTTATCTTGAGCATACCAAACCGAAAGTCAATTGGAAAATAAGGGCAAATCTATGGGTGAAAAAATGCATTGTGTTCCTCTTTGTGAATGTGAGAGTTGAATCAAATTACTGATCCTAAGTTGATAAATCTACGTGTGTGAAAATGGAATCATTCTTTGTGTAAGGGAATCTTGATACTTTTGTTGGGCTTGAACTTGCATTAGTAGCGAGTATTGTGAGCCCGAGAATATTTGGTAACGGTGTGTCACAACTTGAATATTTGAGTATACAATGGAGGTATGCATGAGTAATTTGAGTCTTGTTATGTATATTCATGATTGAGTCTTGTGTAACACTATTTGAGGCATCCTACTTAAATGACTGAACTTGAGTTTTACTTGAGTACAAGCAAAAGTTTAAGTTGGGGGTGTTGAATCGCCCATCGATCCAAAACACATAGACAAGAAAAGCATCGTGCAAGCGGTGACGAATTGAACAAAGGGCATTCGCCGAATCACTCAGCGAATCACGACTAACTGTACTAAAAATATTCGCCAGCTTAATTCTGAAGTCGATAAATGCTGAACTCCTTTATTATTTAGATATAGAAAATTAGAGTGTGAAACAATTTTACAATTTATATATTATTTTGGAAACTTTGTTCTTAAATTTTCTCTCAAGTTTGGAGAGGGTTTTGTGGAAGGTTGAAGAAAGAAGTTCTTCTTCCAATTTTGGAAGTGGGTCTTCTCTATTTACCCTCCTTTGATACTTTTAAGGTTCAATCTCTTATACCCACTTGATTCCTTTATCAGTTAAGTGTATTTGATTATTTAGCAATTATGGGTTGATTAATTTGGCGGGTCTTGCTTGATTTTAGCTTAGATTGCAATTTAATGATCATTTCACCTAGTGGTTGTGGTTTAATCTAATGGGTTTGTAGTTGCAAATACAAAACCACCCACGTGTTTTTGGCTTGCTCGAGAGAGAGGTCGTGAAACTAAGACCACTAGACCGATCTCCTAAGTAGTGGGTCGACATGAGTTTCACCCCGAGAGGGTGATCCCTAGTCCCATATCCAAGCAGTCCCGTTGAAAGAGCAAGTGTGGATAAGGCGTAGGCTGGATAGTTTAGATGAGTGAGTTTTCGAGAGGAACCCATTTGATATGGGGTAAGTTCCCCGAGAGGGAACTTGTTTCACCTAAAGATTAGCCTAGTCACCATTGTCTTGCGAAATTAGTTACTGAACCAAAATATGTTATTGCTATGGGAGCCTGTACAATTACAGGCGGGATGTTCAGTACGATTCTTATAGTACTGTTCGGGGAGTCGATAAGCTAATTCCTGTAGATATATATATGCCAGGTTTTCCACCTAAACCGGAAGCGGTTATAGATGCTATAACAAAATTTCGTAAGAAAATATCTCGAGAACTCTATGAAGATCGAATTAAAGCATGTACCCACTACTTTTATCTTCACATATAGCGATCACACCCCAAGAACTCTCTCCCATACTTGATTTCCCTTTTTAATTTTTGCTATTTTACTACTTGTGACAACATCCCTTTTGGATATTTGACACTTCGGTGTCACAAATTAAATTTGTTTTGTTTTAATATTCTAAAATGTCTTAAACTATCACTATTTAGAACGGAATCCTAAGTAGCTACTACTTTCACTACCACTTTCTTGGGACACGACCCCAACCTTTGGTTGGGTTACTAAACTAGCTTCGATTTGTAGACACTCATACTATAGGCTAGTGTCGTTGATCACGAGCATAAAAATTAGCACAAAGAATCAAAGAACTAGACCACAATTGACCTGCTCTTATCATTGAAGTTTTTTCTTTCATTCCTTGTTGTTGATCTTTTTCTTGTTCTAATATTGTAAACCTACTTTTCTCAATTAAGCTTGTGTTGGTATTGTTTCTTTTCTTATCTTTTATGTTAGAGTTGTTGTCTAGTGTTAGACATAGTTTAAACGGAGGAGGGATTAGGTGTTCAATTCCTACATTGCGTGAGTTGTTAATCTGAAATATGGATTTTGTTTAGTCAAAATATTGGTGAAATCGTACTTGATAGGTCGTGATTTTTTCTTCCTTGAGTAAGATTATTTTTACGTTAGCATGTTGAATTCCTTTACTTTCTACTATGTAGATTGTTTTGTTTTTGTTCTAAGTTGTTCGCAGTTAATGATCTAGTCCCTTGCTCCAGTTGGATTCATATGAGCCAACAATCACCTAACTAATTGTTGGTTCTTTAAGATACTCCATCCGTTTCAAAAAGAATGACCTAGTTTGACTTGGAACGGAGTTTAAGAAAAGAAAAAAGATTTTTTAATCTTGTGGTTCTAAACTAAAGTTATGTCAAATGTACCAAAATGCCCTTTAATCTTGTGGTGTTAAACATGTCACGTGGAAAGTTAAAGTTAAAGTGTTGTCAAAAAAGAAAAGGGGTCATTCTTTTTTAAACAAACTAAAAAGGAAATAGGAACATTTTTTTTGAAACGGAGAGAGTATTATTTTCTGCAAGAATAACCCAATAATTACAGTCATTAATCAGTAAGAATATTTGAAAGCTGGTCATGAATAAGAATATACTAAACCCAAAGTTCCTTTTTCAGGAAGAGATATCGAATAAAGTCAAAATCAATCTGCATATGTTTGGTGCGAGAGTGAAACACGGGGTTAGCGGTAAGATAGATCGCACTAAAATTATAACACCACAAGAAACACATCGAACTAAAAGAAAGACCAATTTCATTCAACAATAGACTAATCCATTTATGTTAATTGGTGGAAGTAGCAAGAGAGAGATATTTGGCCTCAGTATTAGAGAGAGAGTTTGTTGTTTGCGTGAACACCTAGACACAATCACTGAACATAAGATAATTTCAAAACCAATAGAAAAATTCCGATCATCTATACTTCCTTCTAAATTGGCATCACAATATCCTTGTAATTGGTAAGATTTATGGTTTGAAAAGAAAATATCATGAGAAGAAGTTGATTTCACATTTCGCAAGATCGCATGATACACTTAACTGCTGATCAATATTTATCTTTCGGACTATGCATGAACCAACAAATATTATTAACGGAGAAGGAGGTATATATCAAGTCTAGAGGAAGTGAGATACTGTAAGCCGGCAACAAACATTGATAAAGGCTTTCATAATGAAATTGAGTATGGTCACTGTGCATGTGCTACTTGTTACTCCGGCACTTGGTACTAGAAATATCATTGCATGTTATGATGTTACTATATTCCAAGAGATCATGTGTATATTTAGACCGGTGTAACAACAATTAATTATATCTCCATGTAGCTTCAATACCCAAAGAATATCAGCTCGCCCAAAATGCACAACGAGAAGGGATTTTCAATGTGTTGAAGCAATGATGAAACTAGATGTATAGACATGCCCAAGACTATAACGTCATCAACATAGATAAAACAAAATAAATTTTATGCACCCGTGTATCTAACAAAGAGTGAGGAATCTGTTTTAGAGCCGTGGAAACAAAGCTCAGACAAGGTATCATCCAAACATTTATTGCATAGTCGAATAGTCTACTTAAAGCCATAAATAGACCTCTCTAGCTTGCATCTATAATAAGGATGAATAGGGTCAACAAAACCTGGCGATTGAACCATATATATCCTCCTATAACTTTCCATTCAAGAACATGCTAAATGTATCAAGTTGATTAGCGATCCATCATTGTGACATGACAATAGAAATCAATACTCGAACAGTTGTAGGTTTGACAATAGGACTGAGAGTATTATCAAAGTCAATTCCAGGACATTAATGGAAACCCTTGGCGAATAATCTAGAGGTATGTCATTCAACGGAACCATCTGGATTTTTTTCGTTTTGAAAATTCATTTACAATCAAAATGCAAAGGCATTGAACTTTTGTATCATGTTAGAAAGTACCAAGTGAAACAGGAGAAGTATGTGATGGAGATGATGCCAGAGAAAAGTTCAGAGAGGATGGTGGATGACTTGAGGTTGATTCTTTCCATACTGGTTGTTGAGGGTGCAATATAGGTGGATACATTGGTGTAGTTAGACCCATATTATGAGCAGTAAAAGCAAGAAATAGGTTTGTGTCAGGCTTAGTGGATACAGCACACACACCATCGACTTCTTGAAAATGGAACACTTATTCATCAAATAATACATGACATGAAACAAAAATTTTGTTAGGAGCACGATCATAACACTTTTAGACGTTATGAGTGCAAGTACAACCAAGAAAGTCACAGTGAGTGGAACGAGGACGAAGCCAATGGTAGCACAAGAACCAAAAATATGTAGTTGATTATAACCATGCTTTTCACCAAGCAAAATTTCACATGGACTTTGATAACACTTGTAGCCTTTCTGAGTGAAAGAACAACCATGAAAGTCACAATGAGTGGAACGAGGACGAAGAAAATGGTAGCACAAACAACCAAATATACGTAGTTAATTATAACCATGCTTTTCACCAAGCAAAATTTCACATGGACTTTGATGATTTACTGGAGGAGTGGCAGAAGATTAATGACAGTCGTTTATGCATTTGTTCAAAAATTAGAACGGACATGTTAGCTAAGAAACCGTGCACGGCCAGTTCACTGACATGCCTATCTTTTCTTTTTGCACACCCATTTTGTTAAGGATTTCGTGGATAGGAAACACGTTGTACTCCATGTGTGTGCACATAGGAAGTCAAGGATTTAAACAACCTCCCCATTATGTTTGAAATCGTTTAATGGAGCAACGGAAGAATTTTCTCAGCTAATAAATGAAATTGATGAAAATCATCAAGAACATTAGATTTATTCTCAACAATGTATATCCAAGAGTGTTTGCTAAAACGATTAAAATATATAAAACAATAACAAAAACCATCACTTGAGATTTTCAAGGTTGGACCCCAAATATCATAGCAAATCAAATCTAGAGGAGCACAAGCATAATATAAACAGTGTGAAAGAAAATTATTCAGTTAACTCTTCACACAAGCTTGACACAAAAAACTATGACAACTGCAAAGCTGTCAAAACCTAAACTATTATTAGAGACTAAGAGATGAACTGCAGAAGGAGAACCCAATTCTGAAAAAATGGATTTAATTGGTTTTCACCAAGAAATATTTCCGGAATTGGTAGACTGCTATCAAGAAAGAAAGAAATATATTTGAACAAAAGAATTAAAAATTAATTACACGAAAGTGAAATATCAATTGTTTAATATTGTATGTTCAAAATAATAATAAAAAAGAATATATATATATATATATATATATATATATATATATATATATATATAAACACTAGTTTTCGGAACGTGCGTTGCACGTTTGTGTCATACAATTATTATAAAGTTGAATTATTATATAGAAAATGTCGAACTTAAAAATATTAGTTTTACCAATTTATATTTAATTCATTAAATAAAATTCATAATAATCGAATATTACATTGACCGTCAAGCAAGAAATATGGAAAAATAATAATATTACTATGTAATCGATCGAACACTACTTGAAAATGGCTCTTCTGCTCCGAAACGGACTGGTGGTTAAACTCTACTGCGGTGACGATACTGTTGGGGAGGTCCTGCGGAAAAATAGCTCGACGCCAGGATGATAAAAAGCTTAACACCTCTCATTCTTATTACTTTTTCAATATGAAAACGAAAAAAAAATGAAAAAGTATTCCCGTTGAGATTCCTGAACATTGATGATTATCTCGTCGTATCTAAACCAGTCCAGTAGCGACGACTATCTTTTTGAATAGATAGCATCTAATAATAATATTACTATAGCATCTAATAATTTGAATAGATATTTATAATTTGAATAGATATTTATATGATTTATCCTTAATGATCTCTCACTACGCTCCATATATTAAGTACACAGATATGTATCTACTTAAAGAAACTATATTAAAGAAACTATATCAGTAAGGAAAGGATAAAAGAAAAAAATATTATAAAAGTACATTTAAAAATGAATATAAAAGTCATAAATTAGTAATTTCAGCAGTGATAAAAATAGACTTATAACATTCATAATTTCATAGAAGATTAAATTAAAGAACTATAAATCGGTAAAAAATACAAAAAATTTAAACGAATAAGAACAAATACAACATTCATATCCTTCTTAAGACTTTAATTATAACAATATATATAG
This sequence comes from Solanum sitiens, assembly GCA_016801875.1. Classification (NCBI taxonomy): domain Eukaryota; kingdom Viridiplantae; phylum Streptophyta; class Magnoliopsida; order Solanales; family Solanaceae; genus Solanum; species Solanum sitiens. The sequence continues at coordinate 685,491 of JABWTJ010000442.1, read as the reverse complement.
TAAAAAGAAATACATAAGGAGTACAGTTCCTGATGATACCTTCTCTCGTAACCAAAAAAACCCATCTAAAATGGTAAAGATAAAACTACGATACAAAATATCATTCTAATTAGGATCAAACCAATATTAATATTTAAAACAAAAAAAAGCATGAAAATTGCCTAATGATTTACATCAACAAGAGGCAAGTGGTAGGAAAAAAAATACTTTTTCATGATATATATATATATATATATATAACTAAAGATTTATAGGATAAGATGAAAAGGTGAAGAGTTGTTTAAGTTAATTTTTAGAAGTTAGTGATCTTAGACATGACGGAGAGGAAAAATTGATTGTTTTTACTAATAATTCAATACATTTAATTATATTAATTATAGAGAAAAGATAACAGATTTAATTCATTTAACCACACTAATTATAAATAAAGAATAGAGAATTTTTATTTAAATAAAAAGTAATTCCTAACAATTTTCTATGAAATAATTTCTCAATTTTCTATGAAATATTTCTGTCGTATAAAGTTTGACTTTACACCTTCTTATTTGTAGTATTTAGTATAATATAATATAATCATTACTCAGTATTTAAATAATTAGAATTTGAACCATCGTGTCTAGATGCATGTATTTAAATATGATTATTGAATATTAAATTAATTATATATAAATATTTACTAATTTAATTTAGGAATAAAATAAGGGCAAAATGATAATTCAACTTTAAAGTTAGGAGCTTTCCACTTATAACTATATATGATGATATATGATATATGCATTAGAAAGTTGATAACGACACTAAAGTTCACATTAAGTGACTTGAAGAGCTCATCACATTTTGAGTGTCGCTTTACAGATGAACTCTTAAAGAGAGGCTTAGACAACACTGCATGTAAGTAGGTGTAGCATAATAAACTAGATAATGTTTAATATAGTCAATGCAAGTTAGAGTCTAAGAGTAGAAGTTGTAATTATATGGAAGCTTCTTACAAATATATTTAAAAACCCTTTCTCCTGACAGTATACAAAATCAAAATGCAATTTTACTTCCACAACTCTCCTTCTATTATAGTGATGTTAAAAATAAATGATTAAGAAGAAAAATATATTGAGATCAAGGCCTCTATGATCAATTCATGTTCTTTGACACTATCCATAGAAGCAAATTTATATCTCTGCTCAAGGCACAAAATATGTGTCAAATGGTATTATGTGGCATTACACTTTAACTTATTGACTCATATGCAGCTATATGTGGCTATAGTAGCTTTAGAATAATAACTATTATAACTAAGCAACATATTTGGCTAAAAGTGTAGCATTTTAGCACAAACGTTTTAGATTAGCTAAGAGAAAAACTGCATCATATATAATGTTACTGTTAGTAAGATGCATATCTTGGAGCAATAAGAGAAGTCACAAAAACTTTAGTTTTTTTTTGTAGAACTGAAGAATAGTTTGGGAAATAAAAACAGAATTTAGCAAATCGATCAGAATTGCATCTGAGTAATCGCTTATGTGTGATATATATGGAAATAATATAAACACTTCATCGTACTAATCAATTAATTCAAAAAACGAAAAGGCAGATCATTCACAACACATAGATAGTGAATTAAATTACAACAAAAGAACAAAATACAAAGTAATATATTGTCTTTTCATTTCATATTCGAGGAAGTGAAAGAAACTCAACAAACTAACTATTGTGATAATTGTTTTTACATTTTTTTTTTGCATTGATTAAGAATATTTAATATGGTTTTTGACCATTTGAATTTGAATCTTCCCACTTTCAGAAAACAACAGATAGATAATACCAGCCAATACTAATATTCATATCTGTAGCAATACGCCTTGACAATAACACTATCTGGAGGTAGCAACATAAATGTTATTTCAGTGTTTTGAGCAATAAGATAATTATGGCAGTCCATTGTGAGATTAATTAACTCATGGTTCAAACAAGATTCAAAACATCAAGAAACATAGGACTGAAGAATTGCCATCACAAAACTCTATAGGACAAGAAAACTATTATTTATATAATTCGACGAGGAAAAAAAACCATTCATAAAACTCTACGGTTCCTATTGAACCAAATACAAGGAACAACTAAATACGATGAAAAATTGAATAAGAAATCAATACCCGAGTACGACATCATCTCAGAATAACGTATCAAGCGATATATTCACTACCTTCAGTTTCCCTTCCAATCATAGGTGAGACAAGATTCGCCATGAAAGTTCTAGTTCTTATAAAAAGTTTTTTCCATCAACATTCATCTCTCTCTGTTGTTCCTTTTTATTATTGTAGATAATCAACTTCTCTTTCCCTGGCGCAGCTAATATGATGTCAACATCACTCATTAAACACACGGGTGTGGGACAAAAAGGGAAAGTGTTTTTTAAAACACTAAATTCGGTCCACGACCCCATAATCCCATATTCTTTCATCATCCAAAAATCATTTTCATTTTCATAACTTCTATTACCCAATACACGAAGACACCCTTTAAGAGCCACAATTCCATAAAAGCGCAAAAGAGAAGTAGTAGTAATTGTAGGTAAAGGAGCCTCAAAGAATTTCTCATCAGTTAGATTAAAAGAAACGATTATAGATGGAGAACAATAATGTTTACCAGCCAACCAATGCAAAACCCCAAAGCCGTGCATAGGAATCGTACCATTATGAGATATACTCTCAAAGTCTCAAGTTTCGTCCAAAAACTCACTCTTGCTGAGTAGACGTCCACAAATGTACAATAAAGGTCACCTTCAAGTACACCTCTATAACAAGAAAGATTAATAACCTAATAATCATCACTAGAAAAATCATACCCAAGGGCATAAGCGGTAGAGGTACAACTCTTTGGAAGAGCCAGTGGAGAATTTTTAATTCTACGGTATTCTAAGATTGTGGGGTTGATTAAAAATGCAACATCCTCCTCATTCAACACCAATACCAAGCAATTACATGTACCAACAATTTTCTTCCATTTTCTCTGAAAATTAAGCTCGATTGGAATTGCATCAATTCCATTTTGGGGGTTAGGGTTCATATGAAGAGAGTGAAGAGATTGAGAAACAACAGAGATAAGAATGAGCTTAAAATTTTCATGTTTGTTGGATTGATAATTGAGGTAGGGTTATATGAACTTTGGGTCTGAAAGAAAAGAGTACTGCTGCTTTGAAACGGAACAGAATTGACCTACCGATTTTACAGGCATCCGGGAAACTATCTCTTCTATCATTTCATAAGGAAACTTTCTGCTCATCGCTTTTTTTGGGGATTTTTGTTTTAAGGGTAAATTCTTGAGGAAGTTTTTAAATTTTTATCGTTGCATGATATCTTCAAAAGTAAGTCGGGCTGAAATATGTTGGGGCTATATTTGGATCATGACTTAATGGGGAACTTAGAGAAATCCTACAAGCTTAGAAGTTAATTACATAGATTTTATTACATTTTATTAGTTGGGTGCTTTTTGTATTGGGGCGGGCGGGTTTAATAAGTATTGAACGGATTTTGTTAAAAATGAGTGGATAATGGGTGTATTTAAAATTATATTAAATAATTAAATTACAATCAATGGTTTATCGCCACGTAATTAAAGAATTATTTTAATAATGTTAAATGGTGCTCCATTAATTAAGTGGCTAAAATTGAACCCAAAGGTGGATGGGGAGGGTATTTGTGAGCCAATAGGCGGATGTGAAAGGTATTTGAGAGCCATTAGGTGGATGAGGGATAGTTGTGTACCATTTTCAATACTTCAAGGTATTTTAGGCCCTTTTCCGATAAGCAAAACAAAAGCCACATTTACACGCATCAAGAGGCGACAAAGCCAATACTAATATTAAAACCAGTAGCTCAAAATTAACACAACACCTATGAATGAAAAACCATTATATATCAACAAGATCAAACATTCACACATACAAACCACCAATATTAAAAAGACAACCCAAATGAGTGTTGCCAATTTGTGTTTAATAAAACAAAATTACTGATTCAAACAAAACTTTACAGAAATACGAAGTTACCAAAGTTTAATGAACTAGTAAGAGCGATGAACAAAAAATAATCAAAATTTTTAAACGTACCAGAATGTGGAAAACAAGAACAGGAAAAGATCAAGCCCACTGAATGCACAGTGTCCCCTTAAGGAAATTATTCCCCTCTAGTATCCGAGGTTTGATTTGGAATATGTCCTCCCATGATAGAATGATCTCAATCACCAGCGTATTAATATCCAAAACTCTGGTGTCAGGGAACCACTCAACATAAGTAAAGTACACGAAGCAAATTTTCTGCAGAAGAAGAAGAAGAAATCAGAAAAATTTATAAGGAAAAATTCTAAAAATGAGTGGTATTTATAAGTAAGAAAAACAAGTTACGAAAGGTTGCAACTCTTTCAGAATCCACACGACCATTAATGAAAGTTTGCAACCTTTCAAACGGTCCTGGTTGTTCCTGAATGTTGCCACATTTTAGAACAGTCATTTCCAAAATGGTGGGAAATTTAAATAAAACTAGGAAAGCTTTTAAATAAAATGAGTCGCGCGAATCCGAGTTGGCTCGGGTTAATGAACTAAAAAGTATAAACGTTTCAGTTAATCTCAACTAAATAATTGAAAACTTTTCTGTTATCAACTAATTAATTGAAATTGTTTTGGCCATTTAATTTAATTTAATTAACTAATCAAATAATTAACTAAATAATTGAAACAAAATTTATACAAAAAATATTCTCTCGATCATTTTCCAAAGCCGTAGCCGAGCGAGCGATGAAGACGATGACGCGAGGGGGGTCCCTCCTTCAAACCCTTTTAACAATTAATAGGAGTGTTTCTATATTTAATCTCTCATATTTTCTTTCCACCACCGATGAGGGACAAATGCCTTTTCACTAAAGCATAAGAGGACTTTTCAAGTTCCCAACTCTTCAAGCTCCCAATTTTTCAAGTTCCTCTCTTTTAATCTTCCCTCAATTTTCAATTACTTCTTGCTACATACCCAACAATGAGATAGGTATACAAGTACCTCTCCGTACCAAATAAAATAAGCAATTGTGTAACACTCCGAAAGTCCAAGACCTAATCTAGAGCCTCACATGTTGGTATAGGGTTAGTAACACTGTCATAAGATCTAAAATAATTTTAATAAACTATTTAGGAAGTTTTAGAGTCAAGGCGTCAAGAAACGTCCATGACGTTCAGAAGCTATTGTAATTGAACTAGTAAAACGTCCTTAGGTTTCGTGAAGGTTTAAGAGTGTCATATGAAGTCTAAAACTTGTAAAAAGACTTTAAATAGGTAAAATCATGTGTATAGAGTGAAAACGTCCAGGTACAACCCCCAAGGATTGCCCTAGGGGTCCACGAAGGGACCTTAAACTTAGCCAAGCAAGCTGCCAAAGCAGCATCCAAATTCCACTTGGGTGAAATGGGTCAGCGTTGCGTACTAGGTCCCACTTGGAGCAAAATTCTTGGTCTGCATCGCGGACTCTTCTATCTTGAAAATTAATTTAGAAAATCTTGCGGGAGCAGCTCCGCGTCGCGGATTTGTTCCCCGAAGAAAATCTGAAATTTGGAATTCAAGTTTGACTTCATTAAAGGGTCAACTTAAGTGAGGGGTCTTTTGGGTATTTCATGGGAGACTTATATATTGATTTTCAATCATTTTCACCTCACATTAACTCACTCAAATCAAATCCCCAAATCAAAACACAAAAGCTCTCACCTCTCTATGCTTTCTCTCTCTATTCAACCTCCATTGAAGAAAGAAGAAAGCTTGAAGAAGAAGACCAATTTCTCTAGGATTTTACTTGAATTTTGTGGATTAATATTCATTAAGGTATGGGTTCTTCACTCTTGGGATTCCTTTCCCCAAGTTGATTTCTAAATCACTTAGGCCAATTCCAAGGGTTTTCTTCTACAAATATGTTTTGTTCTATACTTAAAATTGATGATCGATTATGTCTAATTGTGATTACCTATGTCTAATTAAGTGTAGCTTGTTGAGTAATTGATTCTAATTAAGGGTAATTTCGTGTGGATCATGTCCCTTCCTCAATTTCCCCAAATATTGGATCTTACTTGTGAATTGATGGAAATTGAAGAATGTATTGATTGTTACACTTGTTTTATCTATTCTAATTCATCCATGGTCTGCCTAGGGTAATGTATTATTGGGATTGAATCTATTTCTTGAAGAATTCATGATGAATCCTATTCCCCTAACCCTAGGTTATGAATTGAAGTTAATTTGGATAGTGATGATATAGTTGACTTAGTTAATGTATAGATTACTATTGCATGATGTTATTACGCCTATTATTGGATGAAATTGGTTTGTTGATGGTAAGACCATGGATGATGGATTTTGAAGGAGATTGGGTAACTCTTTATGATCTCAAACCTTTACTTCAATTATGATGGCCTGTACTGGTGATGAAGTTCAATTGAAGCATATGTTGGCATGATGATGCAATTGAAATATCTTGATTATGTTAATTGTGAGATTATGATTAACATGAAATGATATAAGGTTGGTTATGAATTACCTATGTGCCTTACTATGACATGATGATGATAATGTGCTAATCTTAGAAATGAAGGGTTGCAATGAAAGGACATTCTCATGCAATTTCTAATGAGCTAATGACTATGAATATACAAGGAGTTAGTCTCCTATGACCTAAACTTAGTATGATTGTTAAAGAGAGAAATTTCAAAAGAGACTCTAGCTTAGCACCGAGTGTACTTATAGTGAAGAGTGTCCCTTTCCAAGTAGGAAAAGTAGGTTCACTATTGTACTTATGAGATTGGAGACTGTAATGCATGGTGCATAAAGAGGGTCCCAAGTACATCTCCTAGTTCTTGAACTATGTTTCCCCCATAGGAATACTAGCTAGTGGATCCACCTAGATGCTATGTTCATATTTTGGTACTACCTTGGCAAGTAGTACACCTTCTTTTGGTGTAGGGTTTCGTGACACCGAATTCCAAATTATTTCATGTGGTCTATGTCGGTTAAGACAAGATGTTCCCGAAAGTAAAATAATGTAATGAAGTGAACTCTAACTAAGAGGATTAAGGGGATTGACTTAGTCTAGGTAGGGGTATGAGACTCTACCTATACATTACACTAGTTGGCCTTGAGGGAAGTCCTAGAAGGATGTTCTTATGTTCTTATGATTTTATAAAGTGAATGATATGCATATGTTGACTTTACATGTTGATGATACTATATGATATTGGTTTCACTTATGAACATGTTATTGGTCTATATTGCTAAATATGATGATGAATACTCATGATTCTATGTTATGTAAAGTTAGACATTATTTATGATCCTTTGGTTGGTTTACTTGGTTGAGTGGGGTTATGAGGCTTCACTTGGCTAATGCACTAGTAAGCTTGGTAAGGGGTTATGAGTAAGGGTTTGACTTGTTTTGTAATGATATAAGCTCTTGAACATGCTTTGTTGTTATAACATGATGTTGGAGTTGCTTTGGTTATGAGTTCAAATATGCTATACACCTGTTGACTTGGCCTTACTTGATGATGTGGGTCTTGTGTTGTAAATGGTCCTGTTTTAAAGGGATGTGTGATTATTGTATTATAGGGGTTCTTGATGTGCATAAGGCTTTTCAAAAGTAACTTAGCATGGTTTTGAATAAATGTCCCCCTTAGCATGATTTCTAAGTTTATGTGTGCATATGTTCCCATACTTAGTACAAGTGGTGTACTAACCCATATTTCTCCCTTCTTCCCAAATACTTTAGGCTCTGTTCATTGAAGGGTTGGTGGCCAATTTGCTAGAAGGCTTGGATCATTTCTCCAAGTGTGGGTATGTCCTCAAGATCTGAGGATGATGGCTTTTTCCTTTCTACCTATGTGACTTGCTATAGTCTAATGGCATTCGTTTCAGTCTTATTGATCAAGACATTGTTGTAAGTCCTAAGTGGCATTTATACATTTGTGTAAGGTTTATGCCCATATTTTCTATTCCGTTTAAATGGTTTTGTATGAGACATCCCTCTTAAGACTATATTGTGTATGTTATATATATATGTGACATAAAAGTAGAAGACTATATAAGCTTCTTATTGCGAGGAGTCTAAGTAAACTATGTATATGTTATGTGTAAGCGAGAGGTCTATGTAAACCTCATAATGTATATGTAGACGAAAAGTTTTAATTTTCTGCACTTTTTAACCTATGATATGTACTGACGAGTGCTAAGAGGCTAGTCTTAGTCCTCTCCGAGGAAGATGACGCCAGTTACGTCTACGGGGTGCTCCCCGGATGTGACAAACTTGGTATTAGAGCATGATGTTAAATATCCCGAGAATCTATGTCTCATTAAACCATGTCTATCTAGATTCTTATTCATAATTGTAAAGCGCGCCACACTTATGAATGAGAAACTATGTGATTCTTAGTAAACTCTCATCTTCTTGTATTCATATGTCGTGCCTCAAGAGTCTTACTTTATGTGCTTTAACCTAAACCTTTTACCGTGGTTATAGGTATGACTACTAGAAGGGCAGCAACAAGAAGGGCCAAGGAAGGGATTGCTAATGCAGGAGCTCATGACAATTAAGCTCCTCCACATAGTGCCTCCACTTAAGCAAGTTCATATGGATGGTCAAGCTCCAGTTGTTCCTCTACCTATGACGGATGGAGAAATAAGGTCGTCTTTTCTCAATTTGTCCCAATCTATGACCTTTCAAGCTAATGTTGTCACTTCTCAAGTGCAAGCTATGAGGACTCAAGTGAATAGGGAGGTTGGACCCGAGTGCCTCAACATGCTAACACTAGGGCTTCTCACTTGAGTGACTTTACTAGGATGAACCCACCTATGTTCTTCGGTTCGAAAGTGGGTGAAGACCTTCAAGATTTCCTCGATGAGGTCTATAAGATTCTCTATGCTATTGGTGTGACCTCAATTGAGAAGGTCGAGTTGGCGGCCTATCAACTCAAAGATGTGGCCCAAACTTGGTACATACAATGGAAGGATAATAGGGCGCTAAGAGGTGGTCTGGTGACTTGGGTGATATTTAAGAAGGCCTTCCTTGATAGGTTCTTTCCTAGAGAGTTGAGGGAAGCTAAGGTGGAAGAATTCATCAACCTTCGTCAAGGAGGTATGAGTGTACTTGAATACTCCTTGAAGTTAACTAAATTGTCCAAGTATGCTCCATCCTTGGTGTCTAACCCAAGGGATGAGACGAGTCATTTTCTTACGGGAGTGTCCGAAGACTTGGTAGAAGAGTGTCGTTCGGCTATGCTTCATGATAATATGAATATCTATTGTCTAATGGTTCATGCTGACAAATGGAATAAAGTAGGCTTACAAGGAAGAATAGGGAGGCTAAGAGGGCCAAGTCTTATGAAGGTGGTTCTTCAAAGGGGAGGTTGGAAATCCAAGACAAGCCTATGATTAAGAAGAGGTTTTTTGATCAAGTTCCCGCCAAATTTCTCAAGGATCGTGATGATAGGGTGTCTAACCCTAAGTGTCAAAAGGGAAAAGGTACTAGCTCACCAAGCAAGAAGCCAACTTGTGGAAAGTGTAGTAAGAAGCATTTTGGTGAGTGCCTTGTTGGGACAGAAAATTGCTTTGGATGTGGCAAGAGTGGCCACAAGGTTAGAGATTGCCCTAATGTGAAGGGGGAAGACAAAGGAAGTGGAAATCTCAAGCTAGTGGTTCTAATGTTGATGCTCCAAGAGATAATCACTTTTATGCTCTTCGCTCAAGGGTGAACAAGAGAGTTCTCCCGATGTGGTGACCGGTATGTTACAAGTCTTCTCTATTGATGTTTATGCTTTACACTATCCATGTTCTACATTATCTTTTGTTACTCGTTTGGTACCTAGAAAGTTTGATATTTTGCCCGATATCTTAAATGCACCTTTTCTGGTAACTACCTCAGTAGGTGATTCGGTGGTTGCAAAGAGGGTATATAGAAATTGTCCTATAATTTTGCCCAATAAAGTTACTCATGTTGAATTAGTAGAACTTGATATGGTTGATTTTGATGTCATTTTGGGAATGGATAGGTTGCATGATTGTTTCGCTTCCATTAATTGTAGAAAAAGAGTTGTTAAGTTCAATTTTCCTAATGAAACCGTATTAGAGTGGAAGGGGGGGGGGGAAATTCTATTCCAAGAGGTCGTATCATTTCTGATCTAACGGCTTGTAAGATTATCTCTAAAGGGTGTTTATACCATATTGTAAGATTCAAAGATTTAGACTCGAAAAATCCTCCCATTGAGTCGGTCCCCATATTGAGGGAATTTTTGGAGGTCTTTCCTAATGATCTTCCCGAAATCCCTCCCGAACGGAAAATTTATTTTGGTATTGACTTGCTACATGATACCAACCCCATTTCAATTCCTCCTCTTGGATGGCTTCGGCCGAGTGAAAGAGTTAAAGGCTCAACTCAAAGAATGACTAAACAAAGTCTTCATTAGACCTAGTATTTTTCCATGGGGTGTTCCGGTATTGTTTGTGAAGAAGAAGGATGGGTCCCTTAGAATGTGTATTGATATTGCCAACTCAATAAAGTCACCATTAAGAACAAGTATCCTCTCCCTCTGATTGACGAATTGTTTGATCAACTCCAAGAGGCAAGCTACTTTTCTAAGATAGACTTGAGATTGGGGTATCACCAACTTAGGGTGAGAGGTGAGAATATACCTAAAAAGGCATTTCGAACTAGATATGGTCACTATGAGTTCCTAATAATGACCTTTTGTCCCACTAATGCCTCGACGGCGTTTATGGACTTAATGAATAGGTTGTTCCGAAGTTAATTAGATTCATTTGTCATTGTCTTCATTGACGACATCTTGGCATGTTAAAAAAATGAGGGTGAACACATGGACCATTTGAGAGTGATTTTACAAGTGCTTAAGGAACATCAACTATTTGCCAAGTATTAAATGCGAGTTTTGGTTGAGGTTGGTGGCGTTTCTTGGTCATATCATCTCTAGTGAGGGAGTTGAGGTTGATCCAACAAAAACCGAGGGGGTGAAAAATTGGCCTAGACCATTGACTCCAACCGACATTAGGAGTTTCTTAGGTCTAACGGGATACTATAGGAGGTTTGTGGATGGTTTTGCGTCCATAGAATCTCCTTTGACTAACTTGACCCAAAATAGTGTGAAATTTGAGTGGTCGGAGGCATGTGAAAGAAGCTTCCAAAATTTAAAATATAGGCTTACTTCCGCTCTGGTATTGACTTTATCAGAGGGTACCAAGGGCTTTGGGGTATATTTTGATGCATCCCGAGTGGGCTTGGGGTGTGTTCTTATGCAACATAGGAAAGCAGTAGCTTATACCTCAAGACAACTTAAGGTGAATGAGAAGAATTATCTAGATCATGATCTTGAGTTAGCGGTCGTGGTGTTTGCTTTGAAAATATGGAGGCATTGTCTCTGTGATTTTCATGTTGACATGTATACCGACCATAAGAGTCTTCAATTTGTATTTACCCAAAAATAGTTCAATCTCTGACAAAAAATATTATTGGAATAGTTGAAAGATTACAATATGAGTGTTCTCTACCACCATGGCAAGGCCAATGTAGTTGTGGATGCTCTAAGTCATATGAACATGGGTAGTATATCTCATGTGGAAGAAGCCAAGAAAGACCTAGTGAAAGATGTTCATAGGTTGGCTCGTTTGGGTGTTAGATTAGAAGATTCTCCAAATGGTGGTTTTATGGTCCATCATAACTCCGAATCGCCATTGGTGGTTGAGGTGAAGTCTAAGAAACACCTTGATCAATCATTGATGGATTTGAAGCAATAGGTTCTTGGTAAGCTTAATGAGTCATTCTCCTTAGGGGGATGGTGTTTTGAGATATCAAGAGAGGTTTTGTGTGCCCAATGTTGATGACTTGAGAAACCAGATTCTTGCAGAAGCTCATGGTTCTCGTTATTCTATTGATCTGGGTTCTACTAAGATGTATCATGACCTTAGAGAAATGTTGTGGTGGTATGGCTTAAAAAGAGACATAGCAGAATTTGTGGCAAGGTGTCCAAATTGCCAACAAGTGAAAGTCGAGAACCAAAAGTCGGGTGGCTTACTCCAAGAAATGCAAGTTCCCACTTTAAAGTTGGAAGAAATTAATATGGACTTCGTAGTGGGTTTGCCTCGAACTAGAAGGAAAAATTACTCTATTTGGGTAGTAGTGGATATATTGACAAAGTCCGCTCATTCTATTCCCGTCAAGTCCACTTACCAGTGGAGGATTATGAAAGGATCTTCATAGATGAGATTGTGTGTCTTCATGGTATTCCGTTAACCATCATATCGGATAGAGTTGCACAATTCATATCTAGGTTTTGGAGGTCATTCCAAAAAGGGTTGGGTACAAAGATGAAATTAAGCACCACTTTTCATCCCCGAAGAATGGTCAATCGGAGCGTACTATTCAAACCTTTGTGGATATGCTTAGAGCTTTTGTGATCAACTTCAAGGGAAGTTGGGATGAACATTTGACTTTGATTGAGTTCTCTTATAACAATAGTTACCATTCGACAATATCCATGGCTCCTTTTGATGCTTTGTATGGTAGGAGATGTAGATCTCTGGTTGGATGGTTTGAAGTTGGTGAAAACAACCTATAGCCGGCAAAAGTCTTATGCCGACAATAGGAGGAGGGACTTAGAATTTGAAGAAGGCGATAAGGTGTATCTAAAAATTTCACCTATGAAAGGGGTGGTGAGATTTTGCAAGAAAGGGAAGTTGAGTTCTCGTTATGTGGGCCTTTATGAAATATTGCAAAGGGTTGGCAAGGTTGCCTATGAGTTGAAGTTACCTAGTGAATTGGCTTCGGTTCATCCGATATTCCATGTCTCCATGCTTTAGAAGTGTATCAGTGATCCCGAATTCATTCTTTCTATTGAAGGTCTAGGTGTGGATTAGAACCTCTCCTATGAAGAGGTTCCAGTGGAAATCCTTGATCGTCAAGTAAAGAGGTTGAGGAACAAAGAGGTGGCCTCCGTAAAAGTTTAATGGAGAAACCACCTAGTTGAGGGATCAAAATGGGAGGCCGAGGCCGACATGAAGTCCCGTATCCTCATCTCTTTGCTAATTAAGGTTAGTTGTTCCTATTAATAATTAAAAGAATGAATAAATTGAATTTTTGCTTGTTTTCAATTATGTGCATATTTCGGTAAAGTTAGTGTCAAAATAAGTTATCCTAAAAGGGCCTTTTTGTGTTAACTTGAACTTATGTGAAATATATGTTTTTTCCTCTTGATATTCTTGGTCTATTGATGTTGGCTTGGGAAGAATAGCATGGTAACTCTTTAATACATTTTGAGCTCATGTTGATGTTGAAAGGATAGTTCTTCATAATGTGTTATGAAATTATTGAGCTCTTATGTGTTGTGACTTGAGTTGCTATGTGTAAATCTATGTTATATGTTAAATGGAGTTGCTAAGTACTCCTATGGGCTGTGACCCATAATGATGGTATGAATGTTGTTGGTTGGGCTGCTAGTATTGAGTCTTTCCCTTCCCTTCAAAAGATTTTAGTGTCATTCGGGGATGAATGTTCCTTAGGGGGTATAATGTAACACTCTGAAAGTCCAAGACCTAATCTAGAGCCTCACATGTTGGTCTAAGGTTCGAAACACTGTCCTAAGGCCTAAAATAATGTTAGTCAACCATTTAAGAAGTTTTAGAGTCAAGACGTCAAGAAGCGTCCAAGACATCCGGAAGCTAGTCTAACTTAACTAGTGAAACGTCCTTAGGTTTCGTGAAGGTTTGGAGGTGTTGTATGAGGTCTAAAACTTGTAAAATTACTTTAAATAGGTTAAACCATGTATATAGAGTAAAAACGTACAGTTCCGACCCCTCAAGGGTCGCCTTAGGGGTCCACGAAAGGACCCCAAACTTGGCTTGGCAAGCTGCCAAAGCAGCAGCCAAATTACACAAAGCAGAAATCAGTCCACGTCGCGGACTAGGGTGGCTTTTGGTAAAAAGTCGTCTGCCTCGCGGGAAGTTCGCAGACTCCCCTGTTTCAAAAAATAATTTAGAAAATCATGCGGGAGCAGCTCCGCATCGCGGACTTGTTCCCCGACAAAAAGCTGAAATTTGGAACTACAGTTTGACTTCATTTAAGGGTCAATTTAATTGAGGGGTCTTTTGGGTATTTCATGGGGGAACTATATAATGATTTTAGATCAGTTTTCCACACATTTATCCACTAAAATGAAATCCCCAAATAAAAACCCAATTGCTCTCACATCTCTCTAGTTTTTCTCTCTATTCAACCTCCACTGAAGGAAGAACAAAGCTTGAACAAGAAGACCAATTTCTTTAGCATTTCACTCAATTTTCGTGGATTAATCTTCATTAAGTCATGAGTTCTTCGCTCTTGGGATTCCTTTCCCCAAGAGGTCGTTTCAAAGTTGATTTCTAAATCACTCTTTTCTATTCTAATGGGTTTTATTCTAAACTTCAAATTGATGGTTGATTATGATTAATTGTGATTGCCTATGACTAATTAAGTGTAGATTTTTGAGTAATTGATATTAATTGAGTGAATTTCGTGTGGATCATGTCCCATTCCCCAAATTTCCCAACTCTTGGACCTTGCTTGTGAATTGATGGGAATTGAAAAATGTATTGATTGTTAGACTTGTTTATCTATTATAATTCATTCATGGACTGCCTAGGGTAATGTATTGTTGGGATTGGATCTATTTCTTGAAGAATTCATGATGAACCCTATTCCCCTAACCCTAGGTTATGAATTGAAGTTAATTGGGATAGTGATGATGCAATTGACCTAGCTATTGTGTTAATTACTATTGTGTGATGATATTACACCCATTATTGGGTTGAATTGTATGGTTGATGGTAAAACCTTGGATGATGGCTTGTGAAGGAGATTTGGTAAGTCTTGTGAACTCAACCCTTTACTTCAATTGTAATTACTTGTGTTTAGTAATGAAGTTATATTGAAGTATACTTATGATAAGATTGATTAGGGTTGGTATGATGTTGAATTGAAATATCTTGATTTATGGCTTGTGAGTTGTTAGGTAAGATGTAATGTTATAAGGTTTGTGATGCTTTGCCTATGTGCCTTATTATGATATGGTGATGTAAATGTGCTAATCTCACATGTGTGAACTGTAATGAAAGGACAATACTCATGCAATTCCTATTGAGCTATGATGATGACTATATAAGGGGTAGACCCCTATGACCTAAAACTATGTTATGATTGTTAATGAAAGACATTTCAAAAGGGACTCTAGCTTAGTACCGAGTGAACTACAGTGAGGAGTGTCCCTAGCCCACATAGGGAAGGTAGGTTCACTAATGAACTCATGAGATTGGAGACTATAATACATGTAGCATATAAAGGGTCCCAAATACATCTCCTAGTTCTTGATCTATGTTTCCCCCATAGAAATACTAGCTAGTGGATCCACATAGATGCTATGTTAATGTGTTGGTACTACCTTGGAAAGTAATCCACCTTCTTTCGATGTAGGGTTCCATGACACCAGATTCCACATTAGCTCATGTGGTCTATGTCGGTTAAGGCAAGATGTTCCTAAAAGGTAAAATGAAGTAATAAAGTGAACTCTAACTAGGATGACCTAAGGGGTTTGGCTTAGTCTAGGTAGGGGTATGAGACTCTACCTATGCATTGCACTAGTTAGACTTGAGGGAAGTCTTAGAAAAATGTTCTTATGTGCTTATAATTGTATATGATATGTATGTGATGATCTTACATGTTAATGACACAATGTGATATGGGTTTCATTTATGAACATGTGGTTGGTCTCTATTGCTAAAGTATGCTGATGTTATCTCTTAATGATATAGTATGTAATGTTGGGCATTGCTTATAGTTCTTGTTGAGTTTACTTGGTTGGGTAAGGTTATGGGGCCTTACTTAGCCATTGCACTAGTGGACTTAATGGGGGTGTATGAGTGATGGTCTATCTTAGGTTATGATGTTATGAACTTTATTGGATGCTTGTTGATATTATAACTTGATGATAGAGTGGTCTTGATTATGTGCTCAATTATGTTGATATGCATGTTGACTTGACTAGACTTGGCATTGGTGGTCTTGTGACACATATGGTCTTGACTTAATTAAGTAATATTTTCTTATTGACTTGTATTGGTTCTTTGAATGTGCATAAGGTATTTCTAAAGTGACTTTGCATGCTTTGAAGTAAAGTCCAGTTTTAGCATAATTTCTATGTTGTTTGTGCATATATGCCTATACTTAGTACAAGTGATGTGCTAACCCCATTTCTTCCTTTGTCCCAAATATTTTAGGTTCCGGTCGTTGAAGGGTTCGTGACGACTCTTGAAGGAAGACTTGGATTCTCATTCTCCAAGTTGGGTAGGTCTTGACCACTTCTAGGGCTATGCCACTTTCTACATTGGATGTTGATTAGTCTTAAAGACACTTTGTTCATTCTCTTTCATTTAAGTACTATGATTGTATAGCCTATATGTGGATTTTATTGTATTGATGTATGAGCTATGCCCAATTGTTATACTCTTGTTTAGATGGTTATGAGATGAGACATCCGTTTTAAGACTATGTTATGTATCTTATATATATATATGTGCCATAAAAGTAGAAGACTGTGTAATCTTCTTACAAGAAGGGTCTATGTATACTCGATATAAATATATTATGTGTAAGTAAGAGGTCTAAGTAAACCTCATAAATTAGTGTAGACGAAAAGTTTTAAATTTTACGCATTTTTAACCTATGAATGTAATGATGAATGCTAAGAGGCTAGTCCTAGTCCTCTACGAGGGCGACGACGCAGTTACGTCTAGGTGATAGTTCCCGGATGTGACAATCATAAGTCACTGCCTCACAAACACCGAATGCCTCTTCACCTGTGTCTAATTTAGACTCAAACATTGCATCATTCCTAGAAACATATCCAGTCGTAGTTGCCTGAGGAATTTAAGAACTAGCTGGGAAATCTGTACTCGGAACATGAGGGAGGTCTACAGTGCCGAATAGCATCGAAAGATCGATGGATCTAAGATAATTTGAATCTTACCGCAACTCAAAAATATCGGCCTTCAAGGACATCACCTCTGCGCAGGCACCCTCTCCTTGCTTGGAAACCTCAACTCTCACAGTGAGAGAATCCAGTGCAAATCCATGAGCATCGATAATGTCCTATTGCTCCCTCAACTTGGCTCGGATCAGAACTAGAGATGTTGCAATGGACCACTAAATCATCTCAATGACAACAACCTCTAAACGAGAGGCACAAACACGAGAATATTAGCTCAATGGATGATGGGAAGAAGCAACAGCAACACGAGAAGAGCTAGTATACCCAGAAGGAAAAGAAGTGGAAGTTCTAAGGTACCATTAGACTCACCAGCCATAGAACGACTGCCTCTGTCGGGAACATCTCCACATCAACCACCGGTAAGTATCCACCAGTGGAGATCTCCTTCTCTATGCCTCTTCTATGGTGTACTCATTCTGTATCCTCCAGATGTCAGTAGAGGAAGTGAGAGTCACTTCTAGATCCGTCTTCTCAATCACTTGCACCCAAGCTCATCTACACAACTCCATGATCAAGATTGGGAATCAGAAAGAGGTCTAGGTCATCTTGTCCTTCATGGACATCTTTGGATCAAGGATTAGGCCCAAATTTAGTCTCTCCCTAACAATTACATAGCCCAATAGATCAGCCTTCAGATGCCTGAGTGTTGACTTGTTCTGCGATGACATCACTATGCTACTGATAAACCCAAACCAGTAATGGGCGCCCACGTTTAGGTCCTTCTTCTTTATTGAAACCCTTGCCTCTATACATTGGAGAGTGACATATAAGATTCACAGATCCAAAAAACCTTTCAAGCCATCTAGGGTAACCCTTTAGGTCCGGTCCACTAGGTGGTGGATCACATTCATTGTTCAACCCAACACCTAATTGATGTCAGTACTTCTATATTTTACTTGTCGCCCCCTCACCAGTACATGGTAAATTAGCTTGAATGAGCCGGACTTCTTCTTCCCTTTCAATACCAACTTTCCATTTTATACATAGAACTCCCCCACTCAAGTAGTGATATAGGATCCCAAGGGCTTTTTGAAGATTTCAAACTTGTGGAACTTGATTGTATTTCACACCTCAGAGTATAGATCTACTACTCTGTTAGTATACAAGAACTTCTCTTCTAGAATTGTACTCAAACCCTATACTTCCAGTCTATTGAATGACCGGGGTTGGGTGTTTGAATATGTGGCACTAGAGGAACCTACTCTACAATTTGAACTGAAGGTGGAGAGGGAGGAGTCGACACTGGGATCCTGGCAAATTCATTTAAATATTTGGATCATAGCTCCTATCTTTGAGTTTCAAGAGTATGATCAGTTCAGACACAAAGGTTTGGAAAATTATCACCCGAGTTGCCCTCACTTTCTCAAATAGTGAGGTGGGTGTCATAGACGCCCTTATTTTCAGAGCTCTTCTTCGCTGGAATGGGCGTAATTGACCTTTTACCCTTTTCCTTTCCCCCTAGTCAGAGGGAGTTTAGATTGAGTGGTACATGAGGGTGAAATCTCGTCATTAAAAACAATACCTCATGCACGCTTATGGAGCGGTTGCTTTCTTTCGGCTACCGTAGATATAGTCATACATACAAAAAAAGTTGAATACATTAGACTTACTTAATAACAAAAATTCATAAAATTCATCACAGGTCGGTGATGAGTACTGAGATTGGACTAATTTTGGGCCTTATTTTAATGAAAATAGTGTCCTCATGTGCTCCTTCTATTCCAATATTTGATGATAGCCCTTAAGTTTCATGTATTCGAAGTTTTAGTGTAAGCATGGACACTTAAGCGCAAAACTGGAACAAAAAGGATGAAGAGGAACACCTGAGCTTCACCAAGTATACTTGGCAATCAGCCGAAAGGATGTATATCTCCCTTTGTTCAAGCTAGCGAAGCCCTAAATGAAGTGGATCAAAAAGGATATGAAAAGGAGCAGTCGACACTTCGCGGAGTAGTTTTGATAAGCAGAATTATTCCGCCGAATGATCCAGAATGCATAGACATTGAAGGCAAAGCATAAACGACGATGATCTAGAAGAAGGGAGAATCACCAAATCACTGGGCATTCGCGACTTACCTTGCCAAATGAATTCGTCAGCACAAATTCTGAAGTCTACAAATACTAAACTCTTTATTTTTTTAAAGAGGAATTAGAAAGTAGAGACAAAATTTTGTAATTTTGAGACTTAGCTTTTAAGTTTAATATTTTTTCTCTCAAGTTTGGCGAGGTTTTGTGGGAGACTTGAAGAAAAGAGCTCTTTTTCCTCAAATTGGAAGTGGGTCTTCTCCATTCTTCTTCCTTTCACCATATTAAGGTTTAATTCCATATACCCATTTTATTTATTTATTATTTTAGGTGTATTTGGTTATTGCTTGATGTGTAGCTTAAACCCCCATTCTTGGGGTGTGATTTAGCAAATATGTGTTGACATTATTGTTGGATCTAGCTTAATGATTGGTTCCATGTATTTTAATGGTGATTTTACCTATTGGTTGTGGTTTAAGTTAATGGATTTGTAGTTGCAAATACAAAACCACCCATGTGTTTTCGGCTTGCTGGAGAGAGATTTCACAAATCAAAGACTGCTAGACTGATGGTCTAAGAGTGGGGCGACATGAGGTTCAGCCCAAGAGGGTGAACCCTAGTCCCATATCCTAGCACTCATCATCGAATGAGCGGGTGTGGGTAAGGCGTAGACTGGTCTTCATTAGACGAGTGGGTGTCCAAGAGGAACCCATTTGATATGGGGTAATTTTTCCGAGAGGGAATTTACTTTCACCTAAAGCTTAATCTAGTCATCATTATCTTGCAAATTACCCATTGATATAACGTACCCAATGGTTTTCTTAAGCATATATTGCGGTCGCACCCCAAGAAATTCTCCCCATACATGATTTTCCTTTGTTTTTATTGTTTTTTCTACTTGTGACAAACCCTTAATTTGATACTTTACACTTTGGTGTCACAAATTAAATTTACTTTGTTTTTATTCGATAATTTCTCAAGCTATTACTAACTGGAATGGAAATTCTAGTTCAACTACTACTTTCACTACCGGTCCCTTGAGATACGACCCCAACCCTTTCTTGGGTTACTATACTTGCTTTGATACGTAGACACTTAAACTGTAGGCTAGTGTCGTTGATCACGATATCACTAGAAGCATCAAAATGGCTCCGCTACCGGGGAGTGGTATTACGTGAAGATGTAGTTAACTAACATTTTTTTTCTTTTTAGTGTCGTGATTACTAATTTAATTTTTTGTTTTGTTTTGTTAATTGTGTAATCTACAACAAATATTATATATAGCTACGAAATTATTAGCTACGACATCAAATTCGTTATTAATTGTCCGCTTTTAGTGACAAAATTTACTTTTCGTGATTAAATATATGAGACACATATTTTTAGTGACGAAGCATAAAAATTCATAGTAAGTTTTTTACACTAATGTTTCTCACCAAAAAATTAATTGACGCAATTGGTTATGTAGTGTTAGTCAGGAATTTAAAGTTATCGATGAAAGATTATTTCGTCACTAATAATGTATTAATTCATGAAAAATTATTTTTTGTCATAAAATTTATTTATTTTTGGACACAAGAAAATCATCTAAAAGAATATGTTGTTACAATATCGATAAATTAGAGTTCTTAGTTAAACATTACAATTTTTTGCTATAAAAAATTAGATTCAAATATGAAATTTATTTTCATCACTAATAATATAAATAATTGGTGACAAAAATTTTATTATCTCTAATCATACTTCGATTTAGTGACAAAAAAAATTGTCACAAAAATATGTAAGGTGTTAAATAACGATGACTTAAAATTTGTAGTGAATAATTCAACTATTTGCTATGAAACAATTCATAGATAAATACAATTTTTTTTGGCCACAATTGTTTATAATTTACAAGTGACAACTTACAAAAAGAATAATACAAGTGCTTCATAGGAAATGGATAGAGTCCATTCATTAATTGGCGAGGGAAAATATTAAAACCAATGAATTCAGACGATTTTGTAAAAATGAAAAAGTTCTATACATCAATTTTCTTAAATTACGCAATTATTAAATGCAACATTTGAAATATATAATCAAGTCTATAAGTACGGTGAGTGAGATATGGTTCTACCACTACATCGCTAATATTTGTTGGTTTCACAATTTTGTTTTTTTATTTGATCCACTTTCATTGATAAAGACGATCAAAAAGAATATTTTATCAAGTGTTTGTGTTATTTTTTGTGTGTATATATTGATTTGTGATTGATAAATTGCATAGACTAAGTCGATATATTTGTTTTTTTAATATATATGTACATATATAATAGTAAATCCACATACGTACGTAGAGCAACTCTACAAAGATAACATCGACTTACAAACTTAGACTTCTCAAAGTTGTGAAATATTTCATAAATTTCTATCAACTTTTTCCATCAGTATGAAATTTGAAGTAAAAAATAAAATAAATGAACCAACTAGGATTTCAAATACATTATGATGAAGTATTATAATTATGGGTATCATTTTTTTCTTTTCAAAACAATTGATGTACAGATCAAACTGAACCGATTATTCAATTTTGGTAAATAAAATCAAAAGTTTAATTTTATATAAATTTATAATTGTAATGAATAATTTTTAAATGTATTAAAATATATAAATAAAATGACAGAATCGTATTGCATATATATAAATATATTTTAATTTTTTTTACAGTTTAATTAAAATATAATCTACATTTGAATGAATTGTGGGTAATAAATTTATGCATTTGTGTATGACTATAAAAAATCATATAATATATTATTTCTATAAAAGTTAAATTTAAAAGAAGTGAATAAAGTAGAAAATAAAATTAAAATAAGAGACAAGAGAGAGTTTGTCAGATGGTAAGCACTCTTCACTTCCAACCTCAAGGTTGTGAGTTTGATTTCCCAAGAGAGCATAAAGTTCGAGCTCCTGGCCAGGGGTTAAAAACATTGAGATACGAGATACAGATATACATGTATATCATAGGAAAATTAACCATTTTTATAATGATAAATTTATCCCTAGTTAAGAACAAAATAATATTTTGTATATAAAATATAGTCATTAGTGACGAAATTAGATTTTGTTCAACTACGAAACACATATAACTTTAGAGACAATTGATTTCGTCACTAATTGAAGTAAACTAATTAGCGACAGTATAATTTTGTCGGTAGTAATAACCTTTTTAGTGACAAAGCATACTATTAACTACAAAAAAATTACTTTTTATGACAAATTAATTTGTCACAAATGTTTAAGCATTTAGGGACAATTTTTCTTTTTGTAGTTAAAATAATACTTTTAATGACGAAGCACTAAATCGTCTTTGTATACTTTTAGATACACACATTTAGTGACGACGAAGTGACGAATTAACTTTCAACTCACAAGATTTTTAGTGACTAAATATGATTTATAAATGAAGAAGTGATTTGTCCTTAGCTATCACAACGACAACGGCAACCTCAACGATGTCCCAGAGCTCTACATCAATTATGCGCATCTCATGGAAGGTGTTGGAGCGATCCGTTTACCAGCAATGGAGGGAAATGCAGTATTCCACAGAACAAGCACCATGTTGCAACTCTTGCAACTAAAGGGACTATTCAGTGAATTAGCTCACGAGGACCCACATGAGCACCTTCAAAACATCGTAGATCTGTATGGTCCATTCTCATTCAAAAATATCTCGTAGGAGTCAGTACGATTTAGGCTATTCCCTTTCTCATTGATGAGCGAGGTGTGCAAGTGGCTGGCTGAGTTACCACGTAACTCAATCATTTCGTGGGAGGATTTTGTTTCCCCTTTTAATGTGTGATTTTTCACTCTCTCGAAGATGATGACCATTCAAAATAGCATCCAAAGCATCAATCATTTTAATGGAGAGACTCTGCACGAAATTTGGCTCCGATTTAAAAACTGGTGTTACAATGCCTGACCCATGGTCTTCCTGATAACGTACTCCTTAAATACTTTTACTGAAGTCTAGACTCGGTCAACAAATGTGCGGCTGACCAAATCTCCCCTGGAGGTCTAATGCAACAACAATACGCAGTAGCATCCCAACTTTAAGACGACATGAAAACCATCAACTGAGTGTGGTATAATCGCGAGGACCAAGTTTTCCCTGTCACCTTTCAACAATGTAAGGAGCAGATCGAAAAGGACAAAGAAAGAGACCAGAACATGGTTAAGATTATAACACGACTACGTATTCTATCTAAGAATGTCATGGGGGGCGGTACCCGTGGTTTTAATTTTGTGGAAGTTAGAATCAAGAATTATGAAAAGGTGAAGTTTGAAGCTCTGTATAGCTAGAAAGTAAACTTTCTAGAAAACCAAGGCAGTGGTTATCGTTCAAACTACCCGAGGGAGGGTGTTAACCAAGGTTGGGCTAGAGATGAAGGATGGTAAGACCGAGACCCTGAATGCAGGGACCAAAATCTAAATTGGAAGGATGGGGAAAAGGATAGATAATTGCCTCCATACGAGCGGCAAAAGCCCAAGGATTCGAAAGGAGGTTGGTCTGAGGATATGCTCTCACATATCCTAAACAAAGTTGAAGGGTAAGAGAAAATTCTAAAAGGCATGAAAGAGGATGTGTCGACCCTCATACAGATTGTCACCTCTCATTCGGTCTCAATTAAGAAGTCAGAGACCTAAACGGGTCATATCTCGTCTTATCTCAACCCAAGATAGCAAAGGGGTTTGCCTAGTGATACTACGGCTAACCCTAAGAGTGAGATTTGAATGTTGACTTGTGTCGTGACACGATGTTAACTAAGGCGTTGTTTGGGAGACAACCCAAAACTCTTTACTTTCCTTTTGTTACCTTGATAAAATAAGTGTGTGTTGATTTTACAGGTTCTGGAAGGAAAGTGCTTGAAAAGATCCAAAGTTACGAGGAACAGGTCCTTTTGGCGGAATGCCGACAGATCCAGCATAACTAATCATTACCGTCGTTTGACTCAATGCACCTCAAAGTTTAAGTCAGTTAAACTTTACGTAGTGAAAAATTTTATCAGCGAATCACAAACCCAGACAAAGACCTCCGACGCAACTTTCACAAGAGAGTGGGAATCCAATTATATTTGGCGATAAAATAGATAATCGGTTCTTCAACGAGCCATAATGCAAGATAAATTAATATCGCCGAAAGAGCAGAAGTTGGACAGTCACAAGAACCAGGTTTAAAAGTCCTATCTCATGCATTTCCTTTCACTTTGTCCCTTTTCACAAACTTACACTTGCACTCTACTAGTTATATTTCTTGCATTATGAAATGTTTTTAGGTGTCGGATTTCACTCAGATTCGGATCGTACTGCAACATAGCACGTCACTACTATCTAATTCATCATAAAAGGTTGGTAGTCGAACCCCTTAGTTATCTTATCAAAATTTGTACTTATCTGCATAATGATCTATAGTATAAAATCTTTTTTGAGTCTTTAAGTTACTGCGTTTGAATGTGTGATTGACTTTGGTGCAGTAAATTTAACATTAGTTGGGAGATGCTAATATGGGTGTATTCTGAGTACAAAATTTTTAAATATGGTGGAAAATGTAACATTCTTCTGGGTCTTCATTGAAAATTGTGTCACAGAGACTTAAAATGGACTTTTTGTATTGTGGAAAGGAACAGGTTGAAAATAGACATGATTGTCTGTTTGATGAGATCCCGTCGAATAGCTTTGTAGTTAGCCTAATGTCCCCATTTCACCAATTTTCACATGCTGATTCGCCGAAAGGTTCTTTGATCGCCATTTGTCTGCATCCTTATATAATTTGTGTACCATTTCAACGAACAACCTAGTAGGGATAAGCACTTCACCAACTGGCTTGGTGACGTGACCCCACACTTTGAAACCTTCCTGTTCCTGCTTAAATTTCTATCTAACCTTGTATTCAAATTCTCTTGAACAAAGGTTTAGAAAAAATAAATAATGAGCCACCAAGGAACGTAAGAGCACGTGAGTTCAAAGCAGCTGAAAGGAAGCATAGATAGCTAGACAAAGACAATATACCAAGGAATCTAGGGCAAAAAGGAGGATTTCTATTGATCCCACCATCCCTTAGTGGAGTAGCGGATTGTACAATACAGCGAACACCTTTTTGGCAGCACATGACATAGGTAGAATGGTAGAAGCTAACGTCGCCCCTGAAGCGAGGGCAGCTGAAAACAATGAGACATAGAATTGTAGCACTTCAGGAGACATTATTTTATCCCAGGATGATGCTTTGGGAGCTGATGGCCTGAATGATAAAGAATCTACATAGGAAGGATCTTTCGTTCACTCTCCTCGTTGGTTTATCTTTCTTCAATTATGAATATTGGCATTACTTGCATTTGGGGACAAATACATTTTTTAGTTGTGGGGTGAGGCCCACCTTGTTTTGGATTTTTTAATTATTCTGAGTACTTGTGTTTTGATATATATATTTGGGTTGACTATGTTTAAATGTTTTTTTCTAAAATTCATTTGCGATTATTTAAGCTTATGGTTCTATTTTTGGTTTAATATGAATATGAATGGTATGCTAGGATATGAATACGAATGTTATGATATTGTTAGGGCCGTGTTGGTATGTTGAATAAAAGACAATTATCCTAAAAATATATGAAAATGATACGAAAGAACATTCTCACACGTTCTTGGTTTTATTAATGAAAGGTTGTTCTAATCTTTGGAACATTTGAGCTATACACTATATGAGCAGTTGATTCCTTAAGACATTATTTATGAACTAATGCTTAACTAAAAGCTTAATGATAATTTAAAGGGAATTGTGCTTAGCACCGAGTGAACATGAATATGAGATGGACGTTTTTACGTTTAGCTACTCCGGCTTCCCATATGAGTTCCTTCTAGGTTTAGCAATTCTATGTTCCCGATACATATATGTTGTCTCTTGAGATAGAAACATTCTACGTTTACCGAGTCCAGATTTCTAGTAGAAATTTCTTTGTTCAGTAACTATGTTCTCGCATAGGTCGTTAGCTAGTCGATCCAACTTGATTCTAATATTGTCCGTTTAACTTTAGGCAAGTGAAACATCTCTTTTCGGTGTGGGGGTAGAACACCGGATTCCATGTAGGTCACATGGTCTATGCCAGTTATTTTTAGTCTCCCTGCATTTTAAGAATATGAACAGATATGAATATGACCTAAGATCAATAATATGAACTTTAATTAGGCTTCTTGACGGGTATTACTTAGTATAGGTGAAGGTATGAGACTTTACCTATACATTGCACAAGTGGGTCCTAAGAGGAGTTCTTGTGTGAGTCCATTGTATATGTTAACTTATGAACGATGTTAAGGTTGATTGCACCTATTATGATGTTTATTATGTATGTTACCACACTTGTGACTTCTTGATGACTTTACTTAGTAAATATGGGGGTATGGGACTTCATATGTACCTTGCACAAGTGAACTTGAATGGGGTCATAGGTTGTGTCTTTGTGATGATGTTAATTGAACTCAAACATGTATTATATGAATGTGTTGCATGAACTATGACTAATGAATCTACTAGGATATCTATTTAGTATAAGGCGTATTATAGGATGCCTCTCATACATGGCGCAAGTAGACTTCGAAAGTAGCCATGGTATGGTTCCATTCCCTATGATGATTTTTGAATTTTGGTATGCTCCTTTTGAGTTATTACTATAATTGACTTTCCTTATAATTCATGTAATGTACATGACTATTGATTATATTGAGGTGGTAAGGTGAAGTGCATCACTAAGGTAGCCTCAAATTAGTTCTTAGTAAGGTTGACATTATGGGATGCCAAACATACATTGCTCAACCGTTCCTTAAGGGTTACTGGGGTAATGACTTTACTATTAAATGATTATGAATGTGATATTTGAATGTGTTGTACATTGTAAACGCATGTTGGATACCATATATTGCACAAGTATTTCTTAGGGCCTTATTATGTGATAATTATTAAATTATGAGATTATCTTGGTATTGGACCTGTATTCTTATGTGATATTGGAGGTTATGTAGTGTTGAGATTGGGATGTGTGTTATCTTGATGTTTGATACTATGTTTGTTATGGTAATGATACCTTTTATATAATAATGAAATGTATGTGAGTTGCCTTATTGATTGTGTTCTCCAATTATTCCAAAGATGATGTTGAAAATAGTATATGGCATGATTTCAAATGAAATATCCCTTTTAAATCATATTTTAAATGGTTTTATGCATGACGTCCATACTTGGTATGTTTTGGTGCTCACCCCTTCTTTCTACATTTTCTATAAGTATAGCCTTTGGAGATATCAGATTTTATTCTCGTGTCTAGGCTTACAAGAGATCAAGAATAAGAAGATTGGTGAGTCCTTATTGTATTCGAGGTGTCAACCTTATTTCCTTAATTGTCTTTACTTTTAAGTTCTCGACTATTGTAAGGGACGTGTCCCTATGTATTGTATTCAAGATTTTTATTTTAAGTATTGAGATAGTTTAAGACATAGTGTCATAGATACTCTTTCATTTTTATAAGAGACTTCACTGTAAAGAAAAGTTTTAAATTATTGCATTTTTCCAATGTCTTATGCTATGAAGAATATGATAAGAGCTTCTATGGAATGCCTTCGATTTCATATTTGTCGTGTTATCACTAGGGGGTTCTATCGGGTCGTGAAAAACAATCATGTTGGGTTACATTATGGACGGTAAGGTAAATGTAACATATCATACAATGAAAAGGAAAGAAAGCCAAAATATGGCTACTGGTTTAATTCCACGAGACAAGTCTATGAGTCACAAAAAGTTCTATGGAAAAATTAATTTATAAATCAAACTCAGTAAACCATTCCACAACTTACCATGATGGCCCATCAAATGGAATACATACTATAGGAAGGTCCCGTAGAAATGTTCTAGACTTGGTGAAATTTTGAGCTCAATGTCAAGTTCTTAGGATGGGTGGAAGGACCTTAGGAATTTTGATGGTCCGTAATAACAAGTTTGAGGTTTTTCTCTAGACTTAGGCCCAGTCCCTCAACCTACAGTTGACCAGTACGGTCAATAGGATTTCTACGTTCCATAGGTCGTAATCGTAGGTCTGATCGATAATTTTTTTAAAGGGGTATTTGGGTATTTTTATACACCGTATTCCTATACTCAGTTTTCCCTATAAATAATCTCGTATAACTGACTCTACTCCCAAAATCTACCCATTCTCCTTCGTTCCCCCAAAATTCCGTCCTCTCAAAAGTTTTCTCTCCAAGGCGATCAAGGAATTTGTAGGGTTTTTCAGGTCTTTAAGGTTTCTTCATCAACTGCTTGTGATATTTGAGATTAAGGTATGTAGGTTGCTCATCAATGGGTTGCATTCACCCATTGATTCACAAAGTTTTCTTCAATTTCCCCAATTCAATCTCCCTAAATTACTAGGTTTTAATTCAATCCTCATGGGTTATATTTGTATGAGTTAAACAGTCTGATTTCGATCATATTATTATTATTTAGATTGAAATATATTATTTCCAATCAATTCCATATTAATCAATGCGTTGATCGTGATTTTGACTATGACCCCTAACTTACATGACTGCATAAAGAAACTATTAAGATATGAATGGTGTTTTCATGAACTTGTGCATGACTTATGAAAAATACTGTCTTATGATCTTTGATTTAAGATCGCAATCAATTCAATTGTGAAAGGTTTTCTTACATTAACGGTCATGGTTTTGTGAAAGGTTTTCTAACTCATGCATGATTCAAGGTTTATGGAGCTATTATATAATGTTTTGTAGCTTGGAGTAGTGACTTAATTGTGATTTTTTATGTATAATAATAAGTTTATGTTTATGACACATCCTGTAAGGATTTTACTTAGCACCGGGAGGATATTTAGATGGGATCTCTCCCATAAATATCCTTGTCCCTAACTATGTGACTTTGTAGGTTTTCATAAGTGTTATAGTTAGTGTATCAACCTTAGATAGAAGTTAAGGTCCTCTCCTTGGCAAGTAAGGACATCTCTTTTTGGTGAAGGCGCAAGATACCTTATTTCACATTATAGACACATGGTCAATGCCGGTTAATAGTAAATATCCCACTAAACAAACTAGGATAGTTTCAAATGTTTTATAAATCTTTCCTTATGTTTTAAGATGCATTTACCATATACACGATTCATGATTCTTCTTTAAGGCTTTTTATTATGTTTATCTTTGTAATGCATATTAGATTTTTTGATTATGTCCCCTTACAATCATATTTCATGTTTTTAATGCATGTGTCTCATATTTAGTACATTCCATTTACTAATAAATACGTGTGCCTACATTTTTTTACTAATGTAGGGCTTGACGACCCCTCTCCCTCCATGGATGGTTGATCACTCTAGAGGTTTTAAGACTTGGTGAGTCCTCATAGTCTGAGGATCAATTCACATTTATTTCTTTATTATGTATTTACTCTCTGATATTTTATGTGATCTATTAGTTATGGCCCAACGACTTTTTTTGTTTATTTGGAAAGGGTTGTCAAGATTATATCAGACTTCTTCTTTGAAATGTCAAATTGTTTCTTTGATATAAAATGCTTTACTTTTGTATATTACTATGTGTATATGCATGTCAAGTTGATTGTCTAGGTCCTCTCAGGGTCATATAGGTGTACATTTGGTCATTATATTAACACATATTTAATGAGTCAATCAATATAAGAAATTGAACTACGAGTGTTTTAGAACATATTGTGATAGTTTAGGTAAAAAGGAGTCGGGTGATAACTAAGGTAAACAAAAGAAAGCAACTGATAGTTAATGTGTGGAACTCACGAACAATAATAATAACAATATGTGTTTAACCATTATCTTTAAAAAAAAGAAAGTAAGATAATTAAATTGATTGACATGACATCTCAATACTACCTTATTCAATTTCCACATCAAAAAGATTGATTTAGAAAATTTAAGAATTCCAACTCCACTCTATGTTAGTCAATCCATAACAAAAGTTACACGTCAATTATTAAGTCCACTTCAGACTCATTAAGGGCTCTATTTTCATGTTTTTACTGTCCTCAATACCTATTTTATGTTTTATACTGATATTAAAATATTGATTTGCAGTAAAGAAGGCAAAAGAAAAAAACAAGGACATTACGGGAAAAAAGAAACGAAAAAGTTGAAAAAGTGGAGGAAATGCAATCTTTGTGATTGCCAAGACCACTCGACCAACCGCTGAGTGGATATTTATCTTGCCTAAAGTACAAGTGTGCGAGCCCTGAGGAACAAGCCAACTTGTCTATGAAAATTTACATTCGGCGGACCACCGATTGAATCGGCGACCTCGATCTTGATCGCCCAAAGTTACAGAAGTTTAACGTTGAAGAGACAATGCAAGAAGGCGATGGTTGGTGACTATTGGCCTATGGACGACCTTGTCTGCGATATTCGACTTACTTCGCCATTTTATCCTGAAGGTAAAAATTTAGAAGCGTATGAATTGAATTTTGAAAAGGATTTTGAGAAGTCTGTGATGTTGTTTGGGAAGTTCCTACAAATCGACACTCTGGGTTTTTTGAACAAATAAGACTAAGACTATTTTTATGGTTTTGTAAGTAGAGTTTCAAGTGGGTTTTAATTTTCAATTGATTTGAAGCATTGTAAAGGTTTGGGAATCATTACCCAGTTCATGGACAACACAACTGGTAATTGTTTCTTTCTTTTTATGATGTGTGGCTAAAACCCCATACATGGAGGTGTGATAATGTGATTATTTTCTCTAATTATCTTATAGGAATTGTTGTTCAATTATTTAAATGTTGTTTTAAAGTGGGTTTGATTAATAGATGTATTTTATATTATGAAATGGAGTTGCAAATTCAATTCTAACTCAGTGTTCTGTCTTGCTTGCGATAGAGATTCTAGAACTAAGGTTATCGATGGATGATTGTAGTAATTAGTGGGTTCAGCTCGGAAGAGTGATTTTTAATTTGATCCTACCTATCTAGCCCGAGAGAGTGGATAAATTGATGTATTAGGTTATTTATATTGATATGCTTGTCTATGTTTGAGAGAACTCACATGAATCGGAATTGTTGGCCCAGAGAAAGCAATTGCACCTAGAGTCTAGCCTACCCACTGAGATTCACTAATTGTTGTTAAACTATAATTACCCGTATAGTGAAAATAGTATTCAATCGATCACATCCCCGAGAATCCTTTCCTACTTAAATACTCCCCTATTTTCGTAAATGTTGTAGTCTATAATTGACACTCTTAAATCCCCCATCCAACATTTATTATGCCTCGTTAATTTACATCGATTTTATTCTATAATTTTACTCCTAAAACCAATTAGACTACAAACTTTCCTTATAAACATAATTCCACACCGTACCGCTCCCTGTGGACTCGACCCCCAATCTTGTTTGTTTTATACTAGATTACGATCGCCTACACCTATAATTAGATGAGGTGTAGGTGAGCATTATAAAAATGGTGCCACTGTCGGGGAGTGGTGTAATTGATTTTTTTTGTTGAATTTCTTTTGTAATCTTATTGTATTGTAGTTGAACCTACTTACCTTTTGTGTGTTGTTTGTTGGCTTTGATCAGCTGATGATATGAGTGTCAAGAGAAGCAACGCCAACCAACTGGGCTAAAATGACGACATCGAGAACATGAACGATGTTAATGACATAATCGTGGATGAAGTACATTTGGGTGGAGTAGGTCCTATTTAGTCTTTGGTCATGTGAAATGTAGTGTTCCACGTGATAAGCATGATGTTGTAACTCTTGCAAATGAAAAGCTTATTTAGAGGCATGGCTCATGAGGATCATCATGACCATATTAGAAATTTTTTGAACATTTGTGGTCCCTTATCGTTCAAGAATATATCCCAAGAGTCAGTTCCACTTTGCTTTTTCCCATTTTCTCAGATGGGAGAGGCTACCAAGTCGTTACTAACCTACCTAGGGACTCAATCACAACTTGGGATAAACAAACTAAGGCGGTCTACATTAGATTATGTAATCCTTCGAAGATGATGCCATTAAGAGAAAATATCAAAGGTTTTAAACGCTTCAACACTGAGACAAATCATGATACTTGCCTATGATTGCAGAAGTTGCTGCTCCAATGTCCGACTCATGAACTTCCTAACAATGTCTTGCTAAAACACTTCTATCGGAGTCTAGACTACGTTAACAAAGGTATGGAAAAAAAACTTGTTCATGGAGGCATCATGTAGCAACCTTTTGAGATTGAATCTACATTGCTTGATGGCATGACCAAGATATATAGGGCTTGTTACACAAGAGAAGATCAAGTTATTTCTTTGACATTTATGATAATGACAAAGGAACAAATTGAAAAATTCCATGAATGAGATCAAAACATGGACAAGATGATGACCCAAATTGATTTATTGTCAAAACATATAATGGGTAATGGGTCTCAAGTTGTGAATGATGTTGGTGATACAGGGGTAAACCTCGATAAGACACTTTGAGGCTTTATATATTGACAAAGTGAGTTTCTTTGCAAATCAATGTGGTGGTTTCCGTCTGAACTATCCAAGGCTGAGAGTGTGATGACGACCGGAGAGACCGTGATAGGGAATGGTGTGATCGTGGAACCAACTAGAAGAAATGAGATGGGGACAGGTAGAGATATGTACCTCCCAATGAGAGTCAAAAACCAAAAGAGCCAAGGGTTACCCTAAGAGTTTTCATACGGAAGATATGCTTTCACGCATTCTCACCCAAATGGAAGGGTCGGAACAAGTTTTGAAGAATTGAAAGATTGCGTCTCAACTCTAAATCATATGGTTACTTCTCACTTAACATCCATTAAACATTTGGTGACAAAAATGCATCAAATCTCGACTCATTTGAATCTAAGGCCAAAAGGAGGGTAGTCGAGCGACAAAAGGCCCCATCCCAAGAATGAACCTTGAATGGGTATCTTTGTCGTGCCACGACGTTAAATAAGTTGCTTCTTGGAAGGAAACCCATGTTATTGATGTCTTTAGTATTGCTTTTAAATAACGGATGTCGAATGTGCACGTTAAAATTTTTGAAATTTTAGGAAATAGAGTAGTAGGCACGCAAAATATCTTGTCGGCGACTCACCGAATAGGTCGGTGAGCCCGACTTTAATCGACGTTTGAACAACCCGACTCACCGAATAGGTCGATGATACCATTTGACGTATCATCGAGTGGGTCAGTGAAGTATGTGATGGCCGCTAATGGCGTACGAACTAAAGAGTCAAAAGGGACAAAACATTTTTAAATTCGAAATATCCCTCATTAAATACTTTTCGACTTCCAAACTTTTGTAACCACACTTCCTTAATTTTTGTCCTCGTTATTTGTTTTTATTTATGATCGATAACTTGGGGTGGATTGTTGGATAAGTTGCTGGCCTAGCTTTACAAATCATCTCAGCTTCTTAGGTTGGTTATCCGAACCCTAAATTTAGATTTGAATAAATCAATTGTATAATAATTGTGTAGTTTTTCTCATTGCATAAGTGTAACTTGATGAATGTTTGTAGTTGATATCTGTCCGTATTTCGTGTTGAATGATGTTAATAGTGATGAAATCAGGAAATACTTATGCGGGTTGTGTTGAATTTATTTTGTGTCTAGTTTGGGTAAAGCCAGAGTAACCTCGAATTGTGTAGATTGTTGGATTTTGCCAAATTATAGAGCGGTTGACGTCATTTTTAAGGACAAAAGACGTCAATTGGAAAATTTTTCCACATCGGTGGAAGTCCTAGTACCATTAGGGCATGGGTATATGGATTTGAGCCTAATTGAGTAGAATAATGGTTTGATTTGTCTTTCATGGGACGCAGGTTAGATTTTAAAGTTAGGGTAAAGATTCGGTAGATTGAAGTATTCGGCGATATGGGTCGAGCTCACCAAGAGGTTTGTCGGTTCACCTAAAAGACCCCTCGATCGCCTTTTAATTCTCTATGATTGAGGTCTAAGTTCTGTAACTTTTAGCGATATGCCTAAGCTCTCTGAGTTCACTCAAGGACTCAACAAAAGTTCTTTTTGATATCTTTTCTATACCTCGAATCCCTGAAATTATTCGGTAACTTTTGGAAAACTACTTCTAGTTCATTGAAGTAATCCACCGAAAGGCCTTGAAACTTTCCGACATGTGCTTGTATTTGAAATGTTTTATTATATAATGTTTAGCGAGCCTTACTTGGCTTGTCGATTGGGATCAGCGACTCACCGAACAATTTTGCGAGTCTTTCTGCATAGTTATATAGCATTGAGTTTTTTGTTTGAATTATATTTAGAGTTAAAGTTGGTTAATTGATAGTGGTTTCTCTAACCATATGACATGTGATAAGATGTTGTACAACGAATTGTGGAACACTAAGAAAAATAAAGATAGAATTGGAAATGGTGAGTGTCTTGCTTTTAAAAGCAAAGGCGACATAGCCAATACCAGTGGCTCTAGAACTAAACTTATCACAAATGTTATGTATGTACAAAACCTTGATCGAGACCTTTTCAGTGTTGGTCAATTAATGGAGAATCGATTCAATCTGTTCTTCAAAAACAAAACTTGTGTGATAGAAGATACATCAGGCGATGAGATATTCAAGGTCAAAATGGAGGGGAGGTGTTTCGCGCTCAATCTGTTTGAAAATTAGAGCAAACAACTTTTCTTATGACTGACAACTCTACAGAAGTTTGGCATAAAAGAATGGATCATTTTCATCATCAAGGTAGGATGTTCTTCCAAAGAAAGGAACTTGTGAATGATCTACCAAGATTGCAGAATCGGTGGATAGATTACCAATCTTGTTTACTTGGAAAGATGAACAGACTGCCCTTCCCCAAAACAAGTTGGAGAGCATAAAAAAAGCTTTATCTCATTCATACAGACCTGTGTGGACCTCATAGAACACCATTTTTAAATGGTAGTCTTTACTACATTGTACTTATTGATGACCTAACAAGATTGACCTTAAAATTCAAGTCTGATGTAGCTGATGTGTTTTGGAATTTTAAGGCAAAAGTGGAAAATCAAAGTGGATGGAAAAGTCAGACTTTAAGGTCTGATAATGGGAAGAAGTACACTTCAAATCAGTTCAAATTACTTTGTGACAAGTCTGGTATAGAGCATCATCTAACAGATCCTTATACTCCACAAAAAGATGGATTAAATGAGAGGAAAAAGCAGAACTATAATGGAGATGACTAGGTGCATGCTACATGAGAAACATCTACCAAAAAGGTTTTGGGCGGAGGCTGCCAGCACTGCTATTTTGTTGCAAAACAGACTTCCTTCTAGATTTTTAAAGGATAAAACACCATATGAAGCATGGTATGGTCATAAACCCTCATTGCAATTTATAAAAAATTTTGGCTGCTTGTGTTTCTCTTATATACCACAGGTTAAAAGAAACAAGCTAGACAAGAAGGCAGTTCCTGGCATTTTTATAGGCTACCATGTTTTCTCCAAAGTATATAAGGTTTATGAACCTCAAATAGAGAAAACTGTCTTGAGTAGAGATGTCCACTTTATTGAGGACAAGCACTGGAATTGGGAGAAGCCTGAAAACAATCCACCAGTAAACAGTCTATTAGATCCAAAAGATCTAGTAGATGATCCTTCTGTTAGAGGCACGCGGTTGATCTCTCATATCTATCAGAGATGCAATACTGCAATTTGTGAGCCCACAAGCTATGAGGAAGCAAAAGGGGATGACAAATGGGCGGCAACAATATAGAAGGAAATGATGATGATAAAAAAAAATTACACCTGGGTGCTTGTTGAGAAACCTCTAGACAGAAAGATTATTTCTGTAAAATGGGTCTTCAGGTCAAAGTTGAATAGTAATGGTACCATTAACAAACATAATGTGAGGTTTGTAGTGAAAGGTTACGCTTAGATCTTTGGAGTAGACTACTTAGAAACTTTCATACCAGTTGCTCGACTTGACACAATCAGATTGCTACTAGCTATTGCAGCGGAAAAAGGTTGGAGAGTTTATCAACTTGATGTTAAGTCGGCCTTTCTCAATTTTCTTCTCCAGGAGGAGATTTATGTTGAGCAACCAGATGGCTTTGTTTACAAGGGGAAAGAAAATAAGGTTTATTTGCTAAATAAAGCTCTCTATGGTTTAAAGCAAGCACCAAGAGCTTGTTATAGAAAGATTGATAATCATTTGCTCAGTTTAGGCTTCTAGAAGAGCCTATTTGAGTCTACAATTTATAGTAAGTGTTCAGGTGCATACATACTTATTATTTCTTTGTATGTTGACGATCTCTTTGTCACAGGAAGTATGGTTTGCCTAATTGAGGACTTCAATTTGGAAATGATGAAGGTCTTTGAAATGACAGACCTTGGACTGATGGCGTACTTGTTTGAAGTGGAGATCAAACAAAAGGAAGACAATGTGTTCATCTGTCAGAAAAAATATGCTCAAGAAATCCTAAAGAAGTTTCATATGGAAGACTGCAAAGTTATGAGTACTCCAATGAACCAAAAGAATTTTTTTTCCAAAGATGATGGAACTGAAAAGGTGGATGAGGCATATTATAGAAGTCTTATTGGCTGCTTGATGTATTTGACTGCAACTAGGCCTGATATTTTGTATCCAGTGAGTTTTTTTGTCTCGGTTCATGCATTGTGCAAATGATTACACTTGAGAGCAGCTAATAGAATTGTCAGATACATCAAGAGAACTATCAACCATGGTGTTAAGTTTCACAAAAGTCAGAAGTTTAGACTTAACAGGTTCTCTGATAGTGATTGGGGTGGTGCACCTCATACGAAGAGTACTTCAGGTTTCTGTTTCAATCTTAGGTCAGGAGCTTTCTCTTGGTATTCCAAGAAACAAGATGTAGTAGCACAATCAACAGCCGAGGCAGAATTTATTGCTGCAACAGCAACTGTGAATCAAGCACTATGGTTGAGGAGAATTATGTGTTATCTGAATATGGAGAAAAAAGAAGGACTGAGGTTTTTATTGATAACCAAGCTGCAATTTCTATTGCTAATAATCCAGTTTTTATGCAAAATTGAAGAATTTCAATATTAAGTTATTTTTCTTAAGAGACGTGCAGAAACATGGAGATGTGAAGCTTCTTTACTGCAAAGTGATGAGTTGGTTGCTGACATTTTCACCAAGCCCCTTTCCCTCAGCAATTTTGAGTTTTTCAGAGAAAAATTAGGAATCAGCAGTTCCTAAACCAAGGAAGAGTGTTAGTTGCTATGTTTTAGGACTGCAACCTTTTATTTATTTACTGCAGTAAATTAGCTTTGGTTTTCCTCAAATAACTTCTTTACCTACTCTCTAGGAGTTTGTTTATCTTCGACAGATGTGTTGCTAATTTTTAGGACCATGAAATTAGTTCTTTATTATAAATGTAAGTCTTAGCAGTGAAAAAAATCTGAATTATCAAATAAACTTATCTCTTCTTTCTTGTTCTTCATTGCTTTATAGTTCTAATCTTTCACTATTCTTAATTTCTCCTATGTTCTTTTCTGTATTTCCACCATTATTAACTACAGATGGTTCAAATCGTTACAAAAGTGAATCCTCAATGGGGTCTTGCATAAATGGGTTTGAATCAAATGTTTAAGAATTGAATAGATGTTAATGCAATGTTTTAAAGCTATAATTCTTATGAA
Source organism: Solanum sitiens (assembly GCA_016801875.1). Taxonomy (NCBI): domain Eukaryota; kingdom Viridiplantae; phylum Streptophyta; class Magnoliopsida; order Solanales; family Solanaceae; genus Solanum; species Solanum sitiens. Next base: position 647,683 of record JABWTJ010000442.1, on the reverse strand, counting down.
CCCATGAAATCCATGCAATTCTTATTTTAACTAATTTATGGGTTAAGTGATCATGTCTCTATACTTATGAATTATAGTGTAGTTTTCTATGGGCTATCCAATGATGTAAAGATTATATGCAATTGATGTCTAATTGGTCTTAGATTGTTAAATCTATATTGAATTGACCTAGTTTCATCTAGTATTATGATTTATACTTTGAATTAATGTTCATGGCCATGGGTATGGGACTTATGGTATTAAATTGGATGATTTAGACATGGATTGAAGTGGTGAGAGTGGATTGGTGGTAAGCTGCCCTAATTCTCTTTATTTTATGTTAATTAGACTTCAATTATGTTGTGATTAGTATGGTCCACATATGGTGGCGGTATTATGTGCTTTACTTGCAATTGATGTGGCCTCGTCAGTGTTATTTTAAGTGTATTGATGATCAAGGCCTTGTTGGCAACTACTTGAAGTAATATGATGATTTGTGTAATTGATTATGTGAAGTATGATCATATCTATCTACATGCTAGTAATGTGAAAGTGTGTGTTCTTCTATGGATATTAGGTGATCATGTTGCACTATGACTATGTGTTTATGTGTGTAGTCTTAGAGTTAATTCATGATTATTCCTACTTGACTATATAAGTCTATGATGGCTATATTGATGATGTTATAGTAATGTATAAATGACATAAAGATGATAAGGGTCATTCCTAAGTTCTTTAAAAAATGATATGTTATATGAAATAAAGTAAAGTATGTTGTGTCTTGTTTTGGTAGACTTGTGTCCCTTATTTGATACATGCATATGATGAATATGAATATCTTGACTTAGTAGGCTTATGCACCTTTGTCTTGTATGCGTATGGATGAATGTTGAATGAAAGTCTAGGATCGGTAGACCTAAGATGGTGCCCTTCTAAGCATGACTAATATGTGGAATCTTCTATATAGAAAGAAGGTTAAGAATGAGCTATCCTTATATACCATTGAGTGGCAGCCCTAGTGGACCCATCTTTGGTAGGTGCATTATGACTAGGTAATGACTAAGAGATGATACCTTTTCATATGTTCCTTTATATTGAACTTACTCTATAAGAACAAAGGCTAGCACCGAGTGAATATGTTATGGTTTGTAGCTCTACTTAAGAAGGAGACTACAGTACAATGTATCTCTACTTGAGAATGATACTAGAGTGCATAAAAGACCTTGATATTCCTTAACCATGTGCCTACATGGGATGTGTCCTAGTTCTACCCTTGGCAAGTAGAACACCCTCCATCAGAGTAGGTTTATGACTCCGGATTCCATGCCTAGCTAGTATGGCCTTTGTCGGTTATTGCCTATTCTCATTATGTGGGAGACATGCTAGTGTTGGATAAGTACTAGGAAGTTTAGGTAGTGAAATGGGACGCTATCTAGACATTGCACGACTAGACTTTGAAGATGTTAGTATGTGAGTCCCTGGGTCTTTCCAAGACCATTATGTGAAATCTTTAATGAATGATATATCTTCTCAATGACTTAATGAACGTAATGACTTTAATAAAGGAATTTTAATGAAAAAGTACTTATCTAGAGTAGCTTTGAGGATTGCTTAGGTAGGCTTGAAGAGGGTGTATGGGCGGTCTCTTCATGTCTTACTTAGGTGAGTCTTAGAGTAATTCTTGGTAGGGAGTTTAACAAATAAAAGTGAGAGTGATCTTATCTTAGAAAGTCTTAAGCATCATATATGCGTGCTTAGAGAGGGTGTATGGGCGGTCTCTCTTCGTCTCACTTAAGTGAGTCTTAGGATAACATTTGGTGAGAAGGATACAAGCTAAAAGAGGGTACTGTAAGGTGACATAGTTCACTATTTTTCAATATTTGATTAAATGCTTGTATAATATCTTACTTATTTCTAAGGTATTAAATGTTGTTCTTATGCTTATACTATGATGTTTTAATAAAAAAGAGCATGTTTTATACAAATGTCCGTTTATCATGATTTTATGCATTATGCCATACTTAGTACAAGTGTTTGTACTAATTCTATACATTTTGTCTATCTCTAAAGGTGTAGGTGGCATTTGAGAGGAGTCTCGAAGTTGAATTTTGGAATAGTGTTCATTAAAGTAAAGAGTTGGTATGTCCTCACTAGATTCGAGGACATCTTGATGTTTAGATTTCTTTATTGAAAGTATTGTAATTGACTTAGCTATTTTCTATACGTTGAAGTATGGGCCGGGTCCCAATATATTCGTATGTCTAAGATGGCGACTTTGAGACTTAGCCTTTCATTATGTTTTTCTATAAAGAGATATTTTGAAGTATTTTTATTTCGTATGAAATGTTTTAATTCCGCACTACTTTTCATACATGTATGCAATGAATGGTACGAAAGGGATTGTCTTAGACCTCCGAGAGGTTGACGACGCCGTGTTTCAAATCGGGAATGCCCTAACTTCTAGGGGATACTCTCGGTCGTGACAAACTTGGTATTAGAGCAAATGGTTATGAAGTAGTACTTAGGAATCGAAAAGTCTTAAAAATCCATGTCTAGTAGAGTCTTGACCATCGTTGTGAGTCGCGACACATCTATGGGCGAGAGGCTATAGGACGATAGAGTTTCCCTTCTTTTCTACTCCTATGTCATGTCGTAGAGATTAAAAGTTATGAGTGTCCTTTTCTTATGGTTTGTCTTGTGTTTCTAGGAAGATGAATACAAGGAGGACACCGGCTAGGAGAGTTGAGGTGAATGATGTGAATGAGGGACTTCCTCCCCGAGGTGGACATGAGCCACAAGTTGAGCAGGTTCCTCAAGGTTTTCAAGGTGCTCAAGATGATCAAGTCCCTATTGTTGAAGTAGAAAATGAGGTTCCGGTGGTTCCCCCGGAAATGGCTAATGGGGAGATTAGAGAGGCTCTCCTTACCCTAGCCCGAGCTATGACAACTCAGGTGAATAGAGACATTGGGGCTAGGGTGAATGCTATGGAGAGTACTATGACCTCTAGATTGAGGGACTTTGTGAGGATGAATCCTCCTATTTTCTTTGTTTCTAAGGTGGGAGAAGATCCCCAAGCTTTCTTGGATGAGGTAAATAAGATAGTCCATGCTATGAGAGTGACTTCAAGGGAGAAAGCAGAGTTAGATTCGTATTAATTGAAAGATGTTGCTCAAATATGGTTTACTCAATGGAAGGATAGTAGACCGGTTGAATCGGGTCCCTTAGAGTGGGAAGAGTTTAAGGAAGCATTCTTAGAAAGGTACTTTCCCCGTGTGAGGAGGGAGGCTAAGATTGAGGAATTTATAAACCTTAGGCAATGTAGCATGAGTGTTGAGGAGTATTCCCTAAAGTTTATCATTGTTTAAGTATGCTCCATCCTTGGTGTCTAACCCTAGGGATTAGATGAGTAGGTTCTTGACCGGTGTTTCAGATATTGTGAAGGAAGAGTGTCGTACAACAATGCTCCATGGTGATATGACTCTATCTAGGCTGATGGTATATGCACAATCCATTGAAGAGTCTAAACTTGGGAGGAGAAGTAGAGATGCTAAGAGGGGAAGAACCGATGAGCAAGTTCAACCTAAGTTTAAGAAGAGGGCTCCAAATAAAGATGGTTCTAGTGCTTCTAAGTCTAACTATGAGAGAGGTGGTGGTTCCCAAGTGGTTAAGCCTACTTGTGCTACTTGTGGGAAGAGGCACTTTGGGAAGTGTCTAGCCGGTACTAGTGGGTGATTTGGTTGTGGGAAGGATGATCACAAGGTGAGAGATTGTCCTACTATTGCATCTAGAGGAAGAGAGGCCAAGCAAGTTCCTCTTAATGTTCCGGATAGTGGTGCTCCAAAGAGGAATCGCTTCTATGCTCTCCGGGCCAAAGGAACAAAACCGGATGATGATGATGATGCCGGTAAGTTATAGTTTTATCTCTTTAGCTATATGAGTTCCTTCTAAGTGGGGAATTATGGTGCATAGTAGAATAGTTATTTGTTGTCTCATCTCTTCTGTTCAATCCAAGCTTGAGAGATATAATGTCATAGTAGCATGTTGCATGTTGCATTGTGTGTAAGAGTCTAGCCAAAATTGAAATTCATTGATTCCTTGCATTGTGCATTTAATAAATTTATGATTATGTTTTAAAGTGAGTTTATATGGTTTTATACCTCATGTTGTCATTCTTCAATCATAAATTGCTTAAGGCCAGCATTTTTGGAAAATTGAGCATGTGTTGCTGTAAAGAAATTTGTGTTCACTGTAAAGATTTTTAAATTTTGACTAAATTGTTCTTTCATGAAAAATGGTTATATGTGTATAGAAATGATGTATATGAGCATGATATTATGTGGAGAAGGAAGTTCCTCCTATATGAAATGAAAAATGTGAGTCTTATTGCATGACGAGTTGTAGATGCAGTTCCTACTTTCTTGTTGTGTTGTGAGTCGCTTTGTTATGTGGAGTTGATGTTTCTCCTATATATGTGAATATTTTATTGTGTGGTATGGTTATGAGCTGTTATTCTTTGAGTCTTAACCCTAAAAATGTTTAAAGTGTAGCAAGTGTCATTCAAGGATGAATGTTGTCCAAGTGGGGGAGTATTGTTACACCCTCAAAATGAGCTAGGTTGAGCTAGAGACTAACACTTGTGTCATGATATTTTAAAGTCATAAAATGTTTTAAAATAGTGTTCATAGGCAGTATATAAATTTTGGAAGTGTTTGGAGGTTAAACGTCCAAGACATTCGGAAACTAATCGAAGTTAAACTAGTGTGCCGTACTGTTTTGTAGTGATGTTTTGGGGGATTTTTTGAAGGTAAAATTAAGTATCGAGAGTTCCTACGTATAGCCTGACATACAAAGGGTCGAAATGTCCAGGAACGACGCCCCGGGGACCATCAAAAGGGTCCCCGAGGAGGACCCAAACATGGGCCAGCGAAGCTGCCAAACAACCAAGATTTGACATGCTGCTGTGAGACGCGCAGCTGACACGCAGTAGGCAAAATTCTTTCCCTGCGACGCGGGGCTGTCACGAACAATTGTGTCCAAGAATTTCTGAAAAATAAGATTTGGAAGTGTTTCCGCGACGCGCAGTAAAGTCCCAGATTTCGTTGTGTCGTTTTTAAATAAATTTTGAGTTGGTTAATTTGTCCAATAAATGTAGGGGTCTTTTGGATAATTTAGGGGTTTATTATGGACAGGTATAGAACCTATTTAAACCCCTAACCTCACCAATTAAAGCAAAAACCCTCGTCTCAAAGCAAAACCTCTCCATTCACTCTCTCCAAAACTCCATTGTTGAAGCTTTGAAGCTCCAAGGAAGAAGACAGATTTCTCAAGTTTTTATCCATCAAACTTGTGGGCTTTTCATCACAATTAATGTATGGTTATTCATCCTTGAAATTTCTTTCTTCAAGGAGTCAATTCCAATGATTTTAAAAGATGATCAAAAATATGAATTCTCCAATTTTGTTATCTAGCCATGGGTTCTTGCATAAATGGGTTTGAATAAAATGTTTTAGAATTGAATTGATGTTAATGCAATGTTTTAAAGCTATAATTCTTATGAACCCATGCAATCCATGCAATTCTTATTTTAACTATTTTATGGGTTAAGTGATCATGTCTCTATACTTATGAATTATAGTGTAGTTTTCTATGGGCTATCTAATGGTGTAAAGATTATATGCAATTGATGTCTAATTGGTCTTCGATTGTTAAATCTATATTGAATTGACCTAGTTTCATCTAGTATTATGATTTATACTTTGAATTGATGTTCATGGCCATGGGTAAGGGCCTTATGGTATTAAATTGGATGATTTAGACATGGATTGAAGTGGTGAGAATGGATTGGTGGTAATCTGCCCTAATTATGTTAATTAGACTTCAATTATGTTGTGATTGGTATGGTCCACTTATGGTGGTGGTGTTATGAGCTTTACTTGCAATTGATGTGGCTACGTCGGCGTTATTTTAAGTATATTGATGATCATGGCCTTGTCGGTAACTACTTGAAGTAATATGATGATTTGTGTAAGTAATTATGTGAAGTATGATCATATCTATCTACATGCTAGTAATGTGAAAGTATGTGTTCTTCTGTGGATATTAGGTGATTATGTTGGACTATGACTATGTGTTTATGTGTGTAGTCTTAGAGTAGATTCATGATTATTCCTACTTGACTATATGAGTCTATGATGGCTATATTGATGATGTTATAGTAATGTATAGTATGACATAAAGATGATAAGGGTCATTCCTAAGTGCTTCAAACATGATATGTTATACGCAATAAAGTAAAGTATGTTGTGTCTTGTTTTGGTAGACTTGTGTCCCTTACTTGATACATGTATATGATGAATATGAACATCTTGACCTAGTAGGCTTATGCACCTTTGTCTTGTATGTGTATGGATGAATGTTGAATGAAAGTCTAGGATCGGTAGACCTAAGATGGTGCCCTTCTAAGCATGACTAATATGTGGAATCTTATATATAGAAAGAAGGTTAAGAATGAGCTATCCTTATAGACCATTGAGTGGTAGCCCTAGTGGACCCATCTGTGGTAGGTGCATTATGACTAGGTAATGACTAAGAGATGATACCTTTTCATATGTTCCTTTATATTGAACTTACTCTATAAGAACAAAGGCTAGCACTGAGTGAATATGTTATGGTTTGTAGATCAACTTAAGAAGGAGACTACAGTACAATGTATCTCTACTTGAGAATGATACTAGAGTGCATAAAAAACCTTGATATTCCTTAACCATGTGCCTACATGGGATGTGTCCTAGTTCTACCCTTGGCAAGTAGAACACCCTCCATCGGAGTAGGTTTATGACTCCGGATTCCATGCCTAGCTAGTATGGTCTATGTCGGTTATTGCCTATTCTCATTATGTGGGATACATGCTAGTGTTGGATAAGTACTAGGAAGTTTAGGTAGTGGAATGAGACACTATCTAGACATTGCACGACTAGACATTGAAGATGTTAGTATGTGAGTCCCTAGGTCTTTCCAAGACCATTATGTGAAGTCTTTAATGAATGATATGTCTTCTAAATGACTTAATGAACGTAATGACTTTACTAAAGGAATGTTAATGAAAAAGTACTTATCTAGAGTGGCTTTGAGGATTGCTTAGGTAGGCTTGAAGAGGGTGTATGGGCCGTCCCTTCATGTCGTACTTAGGTGAGTCTTAGAGTAATTCTAGGTAGGGAGTTTAACAAATAAAAGTGAGAATGATCTTATCTTAGGAAGTCTTAAGGATAATTTAGGTGTGCTTAGAGAGGGTGTATGGGCGGTCTCTCATCGTCTCACTTAAGTGAGTCTTAGGATAACCTTTGGTGAGAAGGATGCAAGCTAAAAGAGGTTACTGTAAGGTGACATAGTTCACTATTCTTCAATATTTGATTAAATGCTTGTATGATATCTTACATGTTTCTAAGGTGTTAAATGTTGTTCTTATGCTTATACTATGATGTTTTAATAAAAAAGAGCATGTTTTATACAAATGTCCATTTATCATGATTTTATGCATAATGTCATACTTAGTACAAGTGTTTGTACTAATTCCATACATTTTGTCTATCTCTAAAGGTGTAGGTGGCGTTTGAGAGGAGTCTCGAAGTTGAAGCTTGGATTAGTGTTCATTCAAGTAAAGAGTTGGTATGTCCTCACTAGATTTGAGGACATCTTGATGTTTTGATTTCCTAATTGAAAGTATTGTAATAGACTTGGCTATTTTCTATATGTTGAAGTATGGGCGGTGTCCCAATATATTCGTATGTCTAAGATGGCGACTTTGAGACTTAGACTTTCATTATGTTTTTCTATAAAGAGATATTTTGAAGTATTCTTATTTCGTATGAAAAGTTTTAATTACGCACTACTTTTCATACATGCATGCAATGAATGGTACGAAAGGGCTTGTCTTAGACCTCCGAGAGGTCGATGATGTCGTGTTTTATTCGTGAATGCCCTAACTTCTAGGGGGTACTCTCTGGTCAAGACATAAATAGAGGGTCCTTTAAAGGCGTGCTCAAGTGTATCCTTAACTAGATAGTGCTATTACATATGCTATGTCCATGTGAAAGGATCTCTCACATGATTTAGGTTGATGAACTCTCATTTATGACCTATGAGCTAAGCATATGAGGGTATGACTCTCATAAGCCTAATTTTTATGAAGTAATGTTAATAAAGGCTTTAAAAAAAGGGAACTTATCCTAGCACCGAATGAACTTGTAGATGAGGGGGTGGCGCCTTCTTAAGGAGGGAAGGCTAAAGGGTCCACTAACTGTCCTCACGGGGTGGATAGCCTCATGACCCAAAAACGTTGTAGAGTGATGTTTCTATGACGGCCCCCAAGTTCCATAAACTATGCTTTCCACATAGGATCTAGCAATCGATATCAACTAAAGATGCTAGCATGTGTTAATGTTCTACCTTGTCTAGGTAAGAACACCTTTCATTGGTGTAAGGCTCTACAACACCAAATTCCATGTTTAGCACCCATGGTATTAGTGTCGGTTCTGGCTATAGTTTCCCTAAAGTAAAATGGACAATGGAAGTAAATGACTAAGGACCATAAATAGGATAACCTAAGAGAAGATACTTAGTATAGGTGGAAGTAATGAACCCACCTAGACATTGCACAAGTAACTATCTAAGGGAGTCCTAGGAAGGTGTTTTAATGCATGTGATTATGTATATGTTCCTTATGCATGACTTTGTAGTTTTGGTCTACTTGTTGTGATGAAATGCATGGTGTGAGCCTATATGAAGTGGCCTTGATGTACATGCTTAATGTTGGTCTTAATGACTTTATGATGAAGTTCATTGACACGAATGAAGTTGTCTTCACTTACTATGTTGATGTATGAATTAGATGTTAAGTCTTGTGGTCTCATGATATATAGGTTTACTAAGTATGTGTCAGGTTATGGGGCTTCACATGTACATTGCACTAGTAGACTTAGATTGGAATTGTGAGTAATGTCTTTGAATGTTCTATGTGAAGTGAAATTGGTATATGTCAATAATGAGTAAAGTTCACTTTAATGCCTTATGGTCTTGACTTGAATATGTCTTGTAATGGGATATACTTCAATGTTGATATGTGTTGGCTTGGGTAATTTGTATGTATGGTTTTACCTGTGACCTTACTGTAATGCATTGCACTAAGTATCACTAGAGGTTTACTTGGGAGGTTAATGAATTAAAGAAAACATAGCTCACTGTAAAGAAGGATATAGCTCATTGTAATGTGACTTTAAAATGCCTTGAATTCTATATGTGATTTTATATGATGTTTGGATTTTGAATATGTGTATATGAAGCACGTGGATGATATAATTGCTATTGTATAAAGGTTTTATGAAGATTTACTCAAAAAGGCAACAAATATGATTTGAAGAAAATGTCCCTTTTAAATGCATGTTTTTGCATGGTTGCCATACTTAGTGCATTCTTGTACTAACTCCATTCTTCTCTATTTTTTACACAAAGCGTAGGTTATGGATGCTTAAGGGATGTCTATATGATTGAGGATCTTGATATGTGATTCCCAAGCTCAAAGGAAATGAATCCTTAAGTCCAAGGATGTCCTAATGTGTAGTTTACTGTAAAGTTCTTAAATATTGTACTTATGTATTATGTTGTAAGGGCCGTGTCCCTAAGGTACTCTTATGATGTTGAGTCTAGGATGGAAAAGAGACTTAAAGTCTAAATATGTATTATGACTTATATTATATATATATATATATATATATATATATATATATATATATATATATATATATATATATATATATATATATATATATATATATATATATATATATATATATATATATATATATATATGAAGTGATGTTTCTAGCATATGATGTGCTATGAAAAGTTTTAAATTTTTCGCTAAATTTACTATGATAATGTGATGAATGATAACTATGGGCTTGTATAAGACCTCTAAGAGGTCAAGTACTCCATGTTACTTCCGGGAGGTGCTCCCCGGATGTGACAAATGTGGTATCAGAGCATGAGGTTTTAAAAGTGGTTTAGGATCCAAGAAGTGTCATATTTCCAAGTCAGTAGAGTCTCGCATCATTGGTGGTGAGTTGCGACACATCAAATGGTATAGGATGATATAAGACGATAGAGTTTCCCTTCTTCATTATTCTCATATCGTGCCATAGAACTTAACTCTATAAGATCTCTCTCTTATGTTTTATTGTCCAATGGTCTTTTAGATATGGTTGCTTGGATGAGATGGTACTTTATGCTTGAGTGAGAAAGGTGAGTCTTGATGTTATCTTGGTTTTATGGTTGGTTGAGTATGTGTGAAGGTGAATTTTGGCATGTTTAGATGAGGTGATTCCATTTATGGCTATGTATGGATTTATGGGAAATAAGCATGTTATGTTTGGAATTGTATGTCATGATATAGTTAAAGCATGTTAGAAGTTATTATAGTTAAAATGAGTTTCTTTTGGAATGATGTGTTACTATTGGTTTCACATGATGGTAGCCTAATATTATGATTTAAGCTTAAAATGCTTAGTGACTACCTATGTAAGTATGCTACCCTAAGAATATGTGCTTAAAAGTGTTCAGTGTTTCCCTTTGTATATACGTGGTCTTCTCTAGTTGCCTAGTATGGGTTGGAGTCCTTTGTATAGACTTGATCCTAGGTGTGAAGGTAGTATGCTTGTCCTGGTAGGGTGATGATGTGGGTTTGATTGACCAAGAAGTCACCTTACTGTAATGTCCAAATAAAAAGCATAAATTTTATGGCTAACTCTCCTCTATTGTTTCCCTTAATGATGTATGACCTTGGTGTCTAATTTATTATATAAAAACCTTATGTGGTTGAATAGTATGACTTGACTTGAACGTTTGGGGATAAATTTGCATAGGTGATAAAGTTTAGAATGTCTTGTTTACTTACTGTAATTCCTTCTAAACTGGTAATCACTTTTAAGTGATGAAAATGAAGGTTGTTAAGTTAAGACCCTCTTAAGGTTGAGTTAAGTTGCTCTTAATTGGGTTTACCCTAAGTGGGGGATGGTGATGGAACAGTAAGGTTGTAGATAATTTCTACCTTGTCATTCTATTTTTGCTTGAACTTGAAACTAATGAATTCTTAGTAAGCTTGTTCATGAATAGAGTTTTGTATAAAGTATGAATTGCATGAACTTTATATGCTTGGTATGTATTTATTTACTTTACCTTAAAGATTGGGAAGATTCCAAAGTGCATGAAAGGAAATTTTGATAAAATCCTTGTTTTCTCATATTTATTATGCATCTTACCATGCTAGTTGTGAATTTGACTTCATGAGATAAGATAAGAAACTTGGTTTTAGTCACTTTTGATTTGTAAGGTTTAGCCTTATAATGAGAAATTGGGACTCTTAAAAATGAAATATGTAAAGTCTCTTGAAAAATATGTGACTTTTATGGTTTGGAAAGCATGATTGTAGGCTCACTCTTGAAAAGGAAAGAATGTTTATCTAAGTGTTCATGTGTGTGCCTGTGATTTGTGTTATTTTCCCAAATGATGCTTACTGTGAAGGCTATTGCTATGTTAGAAATTGACATTATATGAAATTGTTTCCTATTTGTTGTGATGTGCTTGGTGTGACCTACCATTTAGACTTCACAAGAAAGGAAACAAGAGCATGCCTTGGTTTAAAAAGTTGAGAATTTCTCATTTTTAAAGGAAGTGACCTTGTACTTTGCTTAGGTGTGAACTCATGATACATGTAAGTGTGTTGAGGAGAAGGACATTCCTTCATGGACACAAGTAAGCATGGTATGTTTGAGTATGACCTTCATGGCACTAGGTTTAACTAATAAAGATCTTTGTTTATTCAATTAACTCAAGTCTAGGTGCATTGAAGTATGAGTGCCTAATTGTTTCTTGAGTGTTGTTGGAATCTGCCTAAGTGTGACTTAAAGATGGTTGCAAGATGAGATCTTAATGAATTGAAGTGTAATGACCATGTTATGATTAGGAGAAGGATAATCCTTCTATGAACATGATAAGAGCCCTTGTGTATGATGTATTAAAGAGTGAGTGAATAAAAGTTTTTCTTGCTTGTGTGCATTGAGTGCTAAAATGATTTGAAGTTTTGTTCCTTGTAAGTTTGGTGCATTTACTTCTATATGATGATGTTATGAATATGGTAAGCTTCTCTATGCTTCATTAAAGTCCCTTGTTGTGATTAAAGTGTTCTAAGTGTCATTCGAGGACGAATGTTCCCAAGTGGGGGATATTGTAATACCCCCAAAATGAGTTAGGGTGTCTAGAGCCTAACATGTTTTTCATAAGGGTATAATGTCCTAAAAAGTCTTATAATATGGTATTGAGGCAGTGTGTAAGGTTTGAGGTAATTTGGAAGTCAAACGTCAAGGGACGATCTAGACGTTCGACGACTAGTCACCTATGTGCCTCATGGTCTATACATTCTTATATTTGTATGTCATGAGATTATGAAGTCTTAAAATGAGTTATAATGATGTTTATAGGCAGTGTATGGAGTTTCATGAAGTTTGGAGGTCAATCGTCCAAGAACGTCTAAGACGTTCGAAGGATAGTCCTTGAGACATGCATGTGTGTGCCTTGATGGGGCCTAGCATGTTTTGGACGTGTTACATATAATTGTTTTGGGTTAAGCTGATGTGGAAGGTCCTTGACTTGTCAATGTTCATATTTACATTGGAAACGTCCGGGTACGACTTCCAAAGGGCCCTGCAAAAGGGCCAACAAGAAGGACCCAAACATTGTCGAGACACTGCCTTGGCAGTGTCAATCGACGAGCTCTAATTGACGCCTCATCAGTCCATCGAGGCCCTTTAGATTGAGGAATAGGTTGACACTCTGAAGCCACCAAGAGGAAGATGCAGTTACCAACGAAGGAGCAGCACAACGCCCCGTCATCCAGTCGATGATGTCCGTCGATGGTTGCCTGCAACTGCATGCCTGCGACTGCTCACTTAAGGGTATGAATGGAAAATTCACCCCACGTCCTAACCTGACCTTACTTGGTATAATTCATTATTTTTGGGTGTATTTAAGGGATAAAAAACGTGACCAACCCATTCCCAATCCCATTGACACAAAATAAACTTTCCCACCAAAACCAATTCTCCCTAGAAACCTCCATTTATGGTGAAGCTCAAGAACTGCTTGGATCTTGGATTCCTGTCGATTATTCATCAAGTTTTAGATGTTTTCATCAATATAAAGGTATGGTAATCCTTTATCTCTAAGTAACCTTTCACTTGGAGAGTTAATCTCAAAGTTTTCAAAGAAGTTTCATGATCAAATCTCTTCTTCTTCAATCTAGCCATGGGTTCTTTCTTAAATTGATTTCAAAAGCATAATATTAATGTATTGATTATTATCTACTGGTTTGAACATGATTTTCATTCCAATTGCATGATGAACCCATGTCCCTTCCCAAACTCGATTTATCCCTTGCATGGGCATTGTGATCATGGATTGTTATTGGTTGAATTTTGATTCTATTACGTTTAATTGGTTATATCTACTGTTATTTACGTGTATTGATGATGCTTTTATGATGAAGGATCCATGTGGATCAATGTATGAAGATTTGAACACGACTTGTTTAGATTTCTAGTAGTTCAGTGTAACATTGCCTTTATAATGATTGAATGTTGAATTCGATTAGGTGAAGATGATTATACTACTGTTTTAGGTTGATGTGATGAATAAATTGTGGGTATAAACCCTTGATGATCAAATCAAAGGAACGTTGATATAACAACCCTAAAAATGGATATGCTAAGTAATGCTTAATGTATCTAGAATGCCTACGATTAGACCGGGTTCACACGTATTGATGCGTGTAGAACCAGACCTCTGAACCCTTGCGACATCCAAGCCAACTAACTTGGGGAGTTAGTTGAGCTATAAAAGGTTGGGTCCAGCCATATAGGGCTCTCGAATACGAAGATTTACTCGAATGAGTCTTTAGCGGACTTAAAAAGGGAAAATCTTAGGTTTGGAGGGTCTAGACGTAAAATGGTCTTTTTTTCAGGCTAAGGGTAGTATCGTAATTACCCTAAATATGTAATTAATTATTTAATTAATAAGGTGAGGTGCATTTTGGGGACATAGGGCCGAAAATTGGCCTTTGAGTGAAGTCTTGCTCCACCCGGGTTCGAATTTAGGTGGAAGCAATGATTTAAATTGTTTTTATTTAAATTGATAAATTAATTTAATTAATTAATATTTATTAGCTGATTTAAGAAAAAGGAAAATCAGATTTTTTATTAAATTAATAAGGAGTCCTAGTTTGACTAATTTCCAAGCTAAAACTCCTAATCCTAAAACTACTCTCTCACGCTCATCTCTCTCACGTCTCTCCACTTCTCCTTCACGTTCTCTCTGCCAAAAACACAAGATCTGATCAGCAACTAAAAGTTATTTACACTTGAAGAACTTTCACCTTAAAAACTTATTCAAAACATAACCAAAAACGTTAGGCAAAGAGAGGAGTTTTTCCGTCGAGTTAGTGTTGAAGCTTTTGGACTTAGACGAAATTTTGGAGAAAGTTTGGGCAGCAAGTTCAAGGTTTGAACGTCAAAATAAGGTATGGGTTTTCTTACTCTTGGTGCCTTTCCCAAGAGACCCTTAAGGTTCAGACGAATCTATTCCGAAAACTAGGGTTGTTCCCCGTTGCATGTCCTTGTCACTAGCTCCCATCGAATCATAGGTTGGGTATGTTTGCTGGTAGAAATTAGGGATGTAATGTGTTTTCGTGATGATTATGTTTGTGTATGTATGTTCAAAATTATGTGAATATTGAGCATGTTGTCCGAAATTATGTGAAAAATTATGTGTGTGCAATGTGTAGCCGTGATATACACTCTCGGATTCAAGTTCGAAAAATGACATGTTTATGGTTGTATTTCATGTGCACAAACTTGCTTAAATCATGATGTTCATAAGTGATGTAGAAATGCTGATTTGAGTGCAAACTAATAGTCAATGAATCCATGAAAATGCACCTAAAGAACTCCCTAAAAACTACTTAAAACGTCTAAACATTTAATGTGAAAGAGGTGAGAAAATAGGCTGCAAAAATTTCCAGCATCTTGTTGATGAGTTTCGGCCAAGCTAAGGGGATTATCATGTTATGTAAAAATGAATTAAAATATGTGAGGCCACTGAGAATCGAACCCGTGACCTCACCATGTTAAAATGATTGAAATAATGTGAGAAAAAAAGAATGTGGCATGTGGGATTCGAACCCATGTTCCTTGATCCGAAAATGAAATAAAAAAATAAGAAATGAGAGGAGTGGGATTCGAACCCACCACCTCTCAGTCAGATTTAATGAGAATTAAAAGAAAAATAAAGGGTTGAGGCCAAAAGGAGAGAAATTAAAAGAAAATAAAATAAAAGGAAATGATGTTGTGGGGGTTCGATCCCACATGCTCTCAGTCCCAATGAGCAAAAAATGAAGAAAGAAATTAAGGAAAAAATAAAATGTAGGCGTTGGGGCTCGATCTTGGGTCCCCAAGCCGTATGGATCAAACCAAAATGAATAAAAATGTAAGTGTTGTCCAAGGGATTCGAAATCGGGTTCCTTTGCCCAATTTCCATATTGATACATAAGTCATACATGGATAAATGTTCGAAAATAATGTTGCCTTCATAGATCGAAATCGAGATCTTGGCATACTTACAAGATGTATAAGTCTTGTACCACATAATCTTAGGAGGATATGAATCACTTAAACGAACTATGAATGAAGTCTCATGGTTTGTATGTATAGACCCATAAGTCTAGCATACGTTTAAAGTAACTGAACCTAAGATGTATGTAATGAAATGATGAAACCCTAAAAGGGTTAAGTAAGAATGTGAAACACACTAAATGGCCAAGAGCATTGGCATATGATGAAATGAACATTCAGGTAAAAAGGGGTGAGTAATTATGAAGAGCAAATGTGCTAAAGTTAATGAATATGGTGACAACATGATAAGAGGCTAATGTGAAAGATGAGAGTAATCTCAAATGAGCCTAAGTAAATATTACCAAAACGTACTCACCTATGAGAGTGTAAAGCTAATGAAGAGACCAGTCTCTATGAACACTCTAATGAAAGTATTGAGATTAACGTATACTTAATACTAATGATGAGATGGGAAATCATCTATTGAGATATGATGTCCTCATACTAGAAGCCAACTTCCATGACGTATGAGTTGAATGTAATGGAATTTTATACTGAGCACCGATAGGCTAGCTATGAGCGGTGAGGCCTTCTTTCTGGAAGGGCGGAGGTTCACGTAACTCTCATGAGATGAGATTGTCCGGCATGCCGGGTATGGGTCTCCTTATATCTCCTAGTCTTCGAAGCTATACTGCCAATATAGGGATCTAGCAGGGTTCAATCCCCCATATACGCTAGCATGTTTTGGGTCACTTTGGCCGGTGATTCCATCTCTTTTTGGTGTGGGGTAGACACTGGATTTCACAATGTTCACATCATCTATGTCGGTTAAAGTTAAAGTTCCCCATGAATGAATGAGGCCAGCCTCAAATGATGCACATAATGAAATGAACGATACCAAAGGTGTTAGGATAGGATAATCAAGAGGTGAGCTAGACTCAAGTAATGACACTAGGTTATTTTTGGTCATTGCACAGCAAACCCGATGAGAGTCTTAAACTACATCCTAGGTATGGCTAGTGTTTACACTAGCTTATGAATGAATGAAATGAAGTACGTATGAATGAATGAAGCAGACACTGTGTTTGTTAAAGAAGACTCCCTAGTTGAGGTCCCATATGTTGAGCCCTCATTTTGGGAAGTCTTAATGTTAAGTCCATGATTCCAAGGTCTCATGGTATATGAACAAACGATATGAAAGATGTTTGTGCCTTATGCAATATGTTATGTGCTATATGCAATATGTTATGTGCTATGTGTAAGATGATACATGTTGTGTGCAATATGATGCGTATGATGATGCATGTTACTTTCATGGCATGACTTTCCTAATCCATATTTGGCAAGTCCCCTGACTTTCCTAATTCAAATTTGGCAAGTCCCCTGACTTTCCTAATCCCATTTTGGCAAGTCCACTGACTTGACTTTCTATAAATCATGTTGTTAGGAAAGAGCTATTCTTACTCATGCATGTCCTTGGTGTGTGCTTGCATATATCCATACTTAGTACAAGTGTGTACTAATCCCATACAACTCTACATTTTTAGCTGCAGGCACAGGTGGACGTTAGAGCTTACAACACGATGTTGCAGCTATCCGGACGTGGAGCTTTCATCCGGATTTGGTAGGCCCTCATGCTTTCGAGGATGTCTACTGTTATTATCTAGATTAGATGTAGTCTTTAGCTAGTGGAGCATGTTCAACTAGTGTTTCTTTCCCGTTTTACTTCAGACATTGTATTGGTGCCATTTTGGCAAGTATACACTTAATGCAGTATTGAACTATTTCTTTCCTTTGATGATCTTAATGTTAGATGGTTGATTGTGAACATATATGAATTTAAGTAGAATGATATATATGCATGTTAAAGAACCAAAAGTTCAAATTTTCCGCTAAAATTAACCTAGATGAAGTAACGATGACGTACGTAGGCTTGTCTGCGACCTTTAAGAGGTCAACGACGCCGGTCTCATCTGGGGTCTAGATTCCGGTCGTGACACTTGATAAGGATTAATCTACATGTTTTAGCCTAAATGTTTATAATGCTATGAATATAATGTGATCTCAATTTAGGGTAGATAAAGCATGACTTAGTCTTGATTATTATGTCTTTCGCTACTGCCCTAGGTTGGTATTATTGGTATATTATGAATGTTAATCATGTTAATCAAAGTAAAAAATATTACCAAGTGATCTATGACTCTCTATTTTCTAGTATATATGTGATGCCTTGTATGATGTTATAGCATGATCTTGTAGCGACTTGTACATAGTTTATTTCATGATTAAATATGTTGAAATTCGTACCCCAAATTCGCCTTAGGAACAGGTTTATTCTATATTTTCCTTTGCAGAATTACAGCGGTTACGTTTTGTGAAGCAAATAAAATAATGACACAATATTTTATCGCGGAAAACCCCAACTCACAAGGGTAAAAACCACGACCTACACCTATGTAGGATTTAACTCCACTTTATTAAACTTCAAGTCTAAACAAAAGATTACAAAGCTATGTAACCTAAGGAATTATAAACTCTAATTCCTATAGGAATTATAAACTCTAATTCCTAGAAAAGAAATTATAAACTCTGATTTCTAGATATCAAAGAGACAAAAAAAACCGGTTTTATATCTTCTAATGTTCTTTAAGTTCTATAACTTGTCGAACAACTCCTACTCACAAAACTCAGATTGTTAACAAGACTCTTGAATAAAATCTTACAATTTTTCCTCACAAATTGCAACACTCCCAGTAAATCTCAAACCTCTTGATCGTGTTTTGATCTTCTCTCTGTGTAAGTGCGCAATCTTTTCTCATGAAAATATCTCCTATTTATAGATCCGAACTTCAACGAATCCTTGTAGAATTCAACTTGTATTTGCCATCTCCAAATCCTTGTTGACTTCTACTTGATATGGTTTCTACAAAATACTGCATAACAACTTCAACAAATCTTTGTTGAACTCAACTTTAACAACTTCTTCTTAAAAAAATAATAAGGCACACTTTCCTTGTTTAATAAGAAAACATAATTTCCTTAAATAAATAAGAAAGCACACTTTCCTTATTTAAATAAGAAAACATATTTCCTTAAATAGATTTCTGTGTTGTTGAACTTGTACTAAGCCGCCAATTCAAACTTTTGTCTTCGTCGCAACCGTTTCTTCGTTCTTCTTAAACTATGTCGCCTCAAGCTATTCCTTAAACAAGTTTGCTGAAAACCTGTTGAAAACAGAATTGCTGAATTGTTGGACCACGTTTTTACTACCTGTTCTTTATGGAATTTACCATAGTTCAAAACACATAGATTTAACAAATTCCCCCTTTTTGTCCTGTGGCAAATTCAACTGCTTGTAACTAACAGGTAAGTAAATAATACAGGCTGCTTCCCCCTTTTGACATGTTATGTTATAACTCCTTAACTTTGTCATACTTCAAAACAACGAGACTTTAAAAAATTCCCCCTTTTTTACTATGGCAAATTTTATCTGCTTGCATTGAATAGTTACACATAACTCATATGCAGCTGCTTCCTCCTTTTGACATCAGGCAAAAATAAAATACTTAAAAAATCAAGAACTCATTTAGCTATAACAAAGCCTTTGCACAAACATATGAGATAGACATGAACCTGAAACTCAAACCCAACATTAGCATTAATCAAAAGGCATATACACCACAAATGTAATCAAAATTAAAGATAGAATCAAGCACTTGTGATGGAAAAAACATTTGGACTTAAAAGGCTAGAGTGGCTAGGTAATATCAAAAGATCAGGCTTGAGAGGGTAAAAGTCATTTTTTAGCAGCTAAAATATCTTTTGGATTAACAAAAATAACAGCCTTCTCAATTTCAAAGGTCGCCTGGCCTATGCAAGCTCATTTTTTTTCACTTTTAAGGCACTTGTTCGATCTGTCGTGTACCCTCTACAGAAACAATAGTTCACTCATCTTTAATTTCAGTAGAGTCAATATCACTTGTAAAGGAACACGTTCTCTCAATCTGTTCCCTGGAGATGTACTATCAGGTGCAACACCAACTATAATACTTTTTGACATCAATATGAAAATCCAGTTTATATGGTTCCTAATAGGAGAACTAAGTTCAAACAGATGAGTCTCTCATTGATTCCCCCTCACTAGATGCACCCAAGTTGAGCATAACAAGTAAATTTTGTTCAAGTGTAGGGTCCCCAAAATATTCCCCCCACAATGTAAATCCTCCAAGACTTCAATCAATACAAAAGATTCCCCCTAAGAATCATCTTACTCTACTTTTCTTAGTCTATATTTATAAGGCACCAAAGTAGAGGTGTCCTCCATCAAATTCATCTCAACCATAGACCATCACATTTCAATAAGGCTTTTTAAGAAGATATTTGTTTTGGTAGTATTTAGTGCATGAATATCTTTTGGGACAAGTGGAAGAAATAGGTTCAAGTGCATTAACTTTATATTTAATCATGAATAATTGTAGTGTACATACCTTAGATCTCTGGATAATGCTGAATTTTGCTTCAATTTTATAAAGTCTCTCTCATGTGCTAGATGCAAATTCAATGTTATAGTGCATGAGTAGCATGACTTTAAAAGTTGTATAGATACATACAATTTAATGTACAAAACTGAGCATAGAATTCAAGATTTAGAGGGCAGTATGCGCAATGTTCATTAGCCATTTTGGGATACTCATGTGACGTTAATCATCCCCAAGTTCCAAATTTTTCCTTTTGAAAGTGTTTTCCTTGGCTGATCATATTTTGGATTGATTGTTCATCTGAGTGCACATAACTGTTACATACTGCATAGGTTGGACCTGTTCCTTTCACATGCTTCTTCATTCTTTCCTTTTTTTTCTTCTTTTTCTTCTTTTTTTTTTCAAACCTTTTTTTTTCCAGTCAATGTTATTCATCCATTCTTTATTTTCCAAGTGAGAGGAATTTTTTCTAGTTTCAATCATGCATCTGAAGTAACATGTCTTATTAGTGAATGTTGCATGTTTCCTCTCACTTTTCCTGCAAATTCAAAGGTTAGATTTAGGAACCCAGACTAGCTTGGGTCCTTTGTTTTGATTAAAAGGCTGAATCAGATCCCTATGAGCCCATTTGGGCAGATTGGTTTTCCTACGAATGTACATGTTCCTTTGAACAATTTCATAAGTTCCTTTTGTTTTATTTTCTACAGTAGTTTTGTATTTAGAACAGTTTTGTGTGGTCTGAGTTACCGCAAATAATACAAAAAAGTGGATTCTCAATCATAGGTTGTTCATACCCTATCTCGGTTTTTATGTTTCGAGTATTGTTACCAAGATGGGTTACTATCATGGAAGATTTTGTCCATTTAATAGATCTTTCCAGATCGCTTTTTATTCTAGAAAATTCAAGATTTATTCTCCTAGAATTTTCCCTTTCAGAATATAGTTCACTATTTAACCTCATTAGATCTTGGTCACAACTTATTTGGTCACCACTAATTTTTTCTTTTGCATTCCCAGTAACATTTCTTTTCAAAATTTCATATTTGAGAGCCAAAGTGCAGGAATCAAGTTGCTGTACTTGTTCTTGAGATCAGAATTAACTTTTTCAAGATCAATATACTTAAACTTTACACTAGTCAAGGAAGCAAGCAATTGATTTTTGGTTTTAACTAGTTCTTGAATTGTATCTATGGAAGTGAGTAATAAGAAGGATAGATTTTTCTTAGAGAACTTCACTAGTTTATCTTTTAAATCAAAAAGATTTACCTCCATTCCTTCAGAGTCTGATTCAGATTCAGTTTCTGATTCTTCTATGGCCATCAAAGCGAGATTCTCATCATCTTTGTCATACATGCCCGAACCTGTTCCCCAATATGCATACATTGCTTGTTCCTTTTCTTTGTTTTTCTTTTTGTTGAGAAGTTCCTTCTTCTCTTTTTCGGCTCTTCCCTTTTTCCATTCTACTTCCCACATAGGACAATCCTTAATCTGATGATTTATTTGACCACATTTGAAACAACCTCCATTTTGTGGTTTCTCGGCAATGTTTTCTTTCATTGGTGGTGTTTTCTTACCAGAATTCAATCCCCTTTTTAAGAATTTCTTGATGTTTCTTCTTATCAGTGCCAAATTATCATCATCTATATCTGATTCATCACTTTCAGTTGCTTTAAATCCAAGATTTTTCTCTTAAATTCCTTCACCTCTTTTGTCAACATTCATCTCATAAGTTTTGAGATTTCCTACTAATTCATCCAAAGTCATATTGGTTAGATCCTTGGCTTCTCTAATTGCAGTAACTTTTATTTCCCGTGATCTAGGCAGAGTTCTTAGTACTTTATCTACTTGTTCCTCAGTGGTGTATACTTTTCCCAAGGATATTAACTCGTTTACAATAGTAGTAAATCTGGAGATCATATCTTGAAGTGATTCTCCGGATTTCATCTTGAAGGCTTCATATTCAGAACAAAGTCTGGCAATTCTGAATTTACGAACTTGAGTTGTACCTTCGTGAGCGTTTTTAAAAGTGTCCCATATTTGTTTTGCAGAGTACAACTAGAGATGCGATTAAACTCAACAGGTCCTAGTCCACATACGAGAATGCACTTAGCTTTTGCATTCTTCCCTAGCATCTTGTAGTCAGCTTCTCCATATTTTTCTATAGGTTTAGGTACCTTATTCCCTTCACTATCAGTTATAGTAGGAATTAATGGTCCATTAGTAATTCTAACCCATAGTTCGTAATCTTCATCTTAAATGAAGTCTTCCATCCTTGTCTTCCACCAAGAGTAGTATTCTCCATTAAATAATGGTGCTCTGTTGATGTGTTTCTCTTTACCATGCCCAAGAGGAGGTGCAGAATTCATTATGATCTTATCTTGAGTTGTTAGACTCTTCAAAGATAACCCGCTTTGATACCAATTGTTGAAATTCTTACCCCCAAATTCGCCTTGGGAACAGATTTATTCTATATGTTCCTTTACACAATTACAGAAGTTACGTTTTGTGAAGCAAATAAAATAATGATACAATATTTTATCACAGAAAACCCCAACTCACAAGGGTAAAAACCATGACCTACACCTCTATAGGATTTAACTCCACTTTATTAAACTTCAAGTCTAAACAAAAGATTACAAAGCTATGTAACCTAAGGAATTATAAACTCTAATTCCTAGAGGAATTATAAACTCTAATTCCTAGTTAAGAAATTATAAACTCTAATTTCTAGCTACCCAAAGACACAAAAAAACCCGGTTTTATATCTTCTAATGTTCTACAACTTGTCGAACAACTCCTACTCACAAAACTCAGATTGTTAACAAGACTCTTGAATACAATCTTACAATTTTTCCTCACAAATTGCAACACTCCCAATAAATCTCAAAACTCTCTCAAACCTCTTGATCGTGTTTTGATCTTCATTCTGTGTAAGTGCACAATCTTTTCTGATGAAAATAGCTCCCTATTTATAGATTAGAACTTCAACGAATCCTTGTAGAATTCAACTTGCATTTGCCATCTCCAAATCCTTGTTGACTTCTACTTGATATGGTTTCTACAAAATACTGCATATCAACTTCAACAAATCTTTGTTGAACTCAACTTTAACAACTTCTCCTTAAATAAATAATAAGGCACACTTTCCTTGTTTAATAAGAAAACATAATTTCCTTAAATAAATAAGAAAGCACACTTTCCTTATTTAAATAAGAAAACATATTTCCTTAAATAGATTTCCGCGTTGTTGAACTTGTACTAAGCCGCCAATTCGAACTTTTTTCTTCGCCGCAACCGTTTCTTCGTTCTTCTTAAACTATGTCGCCTCAAGCTATTTTCTTAAACAAGTTTGCTGAAAACCTGTAGAAAACAGAATTGTTGAATTGCTGGACCACGTTTTTACTACCTGTTCTTACAACCTATTCTTCATGGAATTTACCATAGCTCAAAACACATAGATTTAACAAATTCCCCCTTTTTGTCCTGTGGAAAATTCAACTGCTTGCAACTAACAGGTAAGTAAATAATACAGGCTGCTTCCCCCTTTCGACATGTTACTGTTACAACTCCTTAACTTTGCCATACTTCAAAACAACGAGACTTTAACAAAATGTATATTAGCTACTGCCCTATAATGTATTGATGATGAAAAGGGTGTATGGATCAATGATGATCAAAGGTTAATGAAGTGGTGAGAATGGATCTTCCTCTCTACTTTTCTTATAGTATTGATAGTTGATGAAGCCTTGTATGGCATGGTGTGGTATGGTCCACTTACGATGGCGGAATTTACTTCTTGTCAATATATATATGTGTTGATTATAGCCTTCAAGGCAAATTGATATATATATATATATATATATGAATATGTGCTTATGATGATCACACTATGTGAAGCTTAGACTTACTTTCCTATTCTAGTTGTGATCTAGGTTGTATGGCTATTGTATAAACATGTGTATATCTATGTTAGGGTAAGGTGTCGGTTCTTCCATTGGTGAGTTATAATGGTTGATAATCCCTTTCCTATGTACCCTTATGTGAAGGTGTGAATAGCTAAGGTTAGGAGTCTTGAATGTAATGTGAAGATTATCTTGTCTCCTATGCTAAATTGTGTTGTGTTGTCCATACATGAAAGTGTAATATGGTCTTAAGAGTGTGGATGACTCAATGTATTTTTTATGGCCATTATGTGATCATGTCTACCAATGTACACACACTCACACTTCATGAATGCTTAAAAGTAGTAAAGTATATGTATGTAAAGTGTGTTATGTATTCCTTAACTAGGATGACTTGATAGGTGTACTAGTATAAGCAAGGGTATGGGACCTTGTCTATGCATTGCACATGTGTACCTTGATAGGATAGTTCCTAGGTTTGGTTCCTATGTTCATGAAAATGAATGTATGGGCATATTATAAATATCACTTATATGATATGATGAAGTATGAATATGCATAGTGTCTTAGTTTTTTTATATGAACGGATTGATCATATAGGTATACTTATAGACTTATGCATTGATATATGAACATGTGTGACATTTGTGTGTTATGTGAAAGATTTTCTCACATATAATTACACACACACACACATGAATGATGATCTAGTCAATAGAGGGGCCTTGAAAGGTGTGCTCAAGTATATCCTTAACTAGATAGTGATATTACATATGCTATGTCCATGTGAAAGGATTTCTCACATGATTTAGGTTGATCAACTCTCATCTACGACCTATGAGCTAAGCATATGAGGGGATGACTCTCCTAATCTTAATTTTTATGAAGTAATTTTAATAAAGGCTTTTCAAAAAAGGAAACTTAGCTTAACACCGAGTGAACTTGTAGATGAGGGGGTGGTACCTTCCTAAAGAGGGAAAGCTAAAGGGTCCACTAACGGTCCTCACGGGGTGGATAGCCTCATCACCCAAAAAGGGTGTAGAGTGATGTTTCCATGATGGCCCCCAAGTTCCATAAACTATGCTTGCCACATAGAATCTAGCAAGTGATATCAACTAAAGATGCTAGCATGTGTTAATGTTCTACCTTTGCTAAGTAAGAACACTTTCCATTGGTGTAAGGCTCTACAACACCAAATTCCATGTTTAGCACCCATGGTCTAAGTGTCGGTTAAGGCTATAGTTTCCCTAAAGTAAAATGGACAATGGAAGTAAATGACTAAGGACCCTAAATAGGATAACCTAAGAGAAGATACTTATGGTAGGTGGAATTAATCAACCCACCTAGACATTGCACAAGTTGCTATCTAAGGGAGTCCTAGGAAGGTGTTCTAATGCATGTGATTATGTATATGTTCCTTATGCATGACTTTGTTGTATTGGTATACTTGTTGTGATGAAATCCCTGATATGAGCCTATATGAAGTGGTCTTGATGTACATGCTTAATGTTGGTCTTAATGACTATATGATGAAGGTCGTTGACATGAATGAAGTTATCTTCACTTACTATGTTGATGTATGAATTGGATGTTAAGGCTTGTGGTCTCATTATAGGTTTACTAAGTATGTGTGAGGTTATGGGGCTTCACATGTACATTGCACTAGTAGACTTAGATTGTGATTGTGAGTAAGGTCTTTGAATGTTCTATGTGAAGCGAAATTGGTATTTGTGAATAATGAGTACAGTTCACTGTAATGCCTTATGGTCTTGACTTGAATGTGTCTTGCAATGGACTATAATTCTATGATGATATGTGTTGGCTTGGATAAGTTGTATGTGTGGTTTTCCTTGGGACCTTAAGGTGATGCATTGCACCAAGTATCGCTAGAGGGTTACTTGGGAGGTTAATGAATAAAAGAAAAGTTAGCTCACTTTAAATAAGGAAATAGCTCACTGTAATGTGACTTTAAAATGACTTAAATTCTATATGTGATTTTATATGATGTTTGACTTTTGAATATGTTTATATGAAGAATGTGGATGATATAAAAACTATTGTATAAAGGTTTTATGAAGACTTACTCAAAAAGGCATGAAGTATGATTTCAAGAAATGTCCCTTTTAAATGCATGTTTTTGCATGGTTGCCATTCTTAGTGCATTCTTGTACTAACTCCATTATTCTCTACTTTTTACACAAAGTTTATATTATGGATGCTTAAGGGATGTATATATGATTGAGGAACTTGATATGGATTCCCAAGCTCAAAGGAAAGGAATCCTTAAGTCCAAGGATGTCCTAATGTGTAGTTTACTGTAAAGTTCTTCAATATTGTACTTATGTACTATGTTCTAAGAGTCGTGTCCCTAAGGTACTCTTATGAAGTTGAGTCTAGGATGGTAAAGAGACTTAAGGTCTAAATATGTATTATGACTTATATTTTATATATATATGAAGTGATGTTTCTAGCATATGATGTGCTATAAAAAGTTTTAAATTTTCCTCTAAATTTACTATGACAATGTGATGAATGATAAATGTGGGCTTGTATAAGACCTCCTAGAGGTCAAGTAGGCCATGCTACTTCTAGGCGGTGCTCCCCGGATGTGACACTTCAATCCATACTTCAATTCAAGGAAAGTTAAGAGTCAATTTTAGAAGTTAAGAGCAAGTCAAAGTAAAGTTTATAAAGTTTTCTAATGTTTTTCACAAACGTTTTCACTTTGTTTTAAAAAATTAGAGTTCAAGACAAGAAAGAGTAAAGAGTTGAGATAAATTCTCAAAAGCTATAAGGGAACTAAGTATTCGTTAAGAGTTAAGTTTCAAGTTAAGTAAAGAGCAAGAGTTGAGTTTATTTCTCAAAATTTATAAGGGGACTAAGTATTCCCTAAAGGTTTATAAATGTTTCACATTTATGTTTAAAAAAAACTAAGAGTTCCAAAAGAGTTTTGAAAAAAAAGGGGAACACTGATTCCTAAAGGGGCTTTTTAAAACTAAAGTGTTCAGTAAATTATCTCAACCCAAAGGAGGGAAGTTTTATTAAAAGTATGTGCTAAAGTATGTTTTGAGAGTAGTATTTAGCACCGATGTGTGGATCAGAGTACATATTAACTCAAGTCTCCATGTAAACCATGAAACCATCATGGGAATTGACGGGCATACTTTTTAGATCACATAAGTTTATCTAGTGAATCCACTAAGCTAAGTAAGTTCCTATACCGATGACACAGCATTGGATGGTCATCGGCAGCGTGAGGTAAAACGTTGTATCATCACTTAGGCTCAAGTGATTATTTTCGGTTAGAGAATCTCCAATAGAAACTATATTACTTTCTTACATAAGTAAAATTGAGTTTGTTATTTCATTTTCTTTAACGAATTAAGTTGCTTTTACTTTTTTATAAAACTTTTTATGTATAGCATGTGTATTATTGCTTTATATTGAGTTTAGTATCCATAGTCGAGTATCATATCTTTGAGTTCAGTATTTAATCTATGAGTTGAGTATCTTATTCTTAAGTATTCCTTGAGTTTCAAGTTTGAGAAGAGGTAAGTATGTTCCCATCTTTTATTTAAGTATCAATCTTATGTTATACTTTCGAATTACCCTTACATGCTCGTACATTCCACGTACTGAGTCAATTGTCCTGCATCTTCTCATGATACAGACATAGGTATTCATAAATCATCAGTAGGAGCTTTGTTAATACATCCAAGAGTTTGAGTTAGTCATGATGAGCCTCCTTATTTTCGGAGGATTTCATTTACTTTTGAGTTTAGTCAGGATGTTATGGGTCTTGTCCCGACTTCCATCTTTATCAGTTAGAGGTTTCATAGATAGTCAGTATAATTTAAGACTCTGTATTAATCATTTATTTTATTAAATATTTTAAGGACTAAAGTTGCCTATGTTATGGCTAGTTGAATATATTATTTTATTCAATGTTGTTCATTTAAGTTAAAGCCTGGTAAAGCTGAGTTTATTGAATTTCATTTCAGTTTTAAGTTTTTGCATGCATAATTTAGTCTTCCGCTTGTAGTCAGCCAGGATGAGGATTCTCTTGGGGACTAGCAATCGTCTTCGAGTGCCGGCTGTAATACTCCAAAAGTGTAAAGCCTAATATAAAGCCTAACATGAGAGTCTAAGATTTCTAACACTGTTTTAAAGTCAATTATAATGTATATAAGTCAATTAGGGAGTTCTAGAATCAAAACATCAGGGAACGTCCATGACGTTAGGAAACTAGTTCAAGAGGTGCTAGTGTGCCTTAGCCTATTTGACTAAGTTTTAAGAGTTGGAAAATGATGAAATTTGATGGTGAGGTGTCTAACCTGTATTGGAGTTAGTTTATAGTCGAAACGTTTGGGTACAACTCCCGAAGGACCAGCCAAGGGCCCTTTAGGAGGACCCTTCATGATTGGCTAAAAACTATCAAAAGACAGTACCATCGACGGTTGCCAACCAATGAGGCGTAGGCCAATCGACGGGGAGTCGATGAACACCATCAATGCTCCCTTAGCCAATTTCATGAGAAGGATATTTTGTCCAGTCTCTGTCACCAACGACGGAGGTGCAGCACGTAGGCGACACTTCCTGTCGACAGACCTACGACCCGTTAGTAGGGTTCTCGTAGGTTATGTCTATGTGTTGTTGTTATATTTTATTTATTTAATTTAATTAGTTAAGTGGTTAGTTATTTAATTCAGGGTTAGGAGAGGTTCAATTAAAGTTAATTAAGGACATCGATATAAAGACCTAGCCTAATTAAACTAAACCTAACTCTCATAATTCCCAAAACCCAATTGCTCTTCCTTCTCTCTTCTTTCTCTCTTCCAAAGAAACTCCATAGAAGACCAAACAAAAGAGGGTTCTAGGGCTGCAAAGGATCACGTTTTATCTATAAAACTTTATCAATTAGTAAGGTATGGGATTCCTTTCACCTTTTGAGATCTTTTTCCCCAAAGGGTTCCTCCAA
Organism: Solanum sitiens; assembly: GCA_016801875.1. Classification (NCBI taxonomy): domain Eukaryota; kingdom Viridiplantae; phylum Streptophyta; class Magnoliopsida; order Solanales; family Solanaceae; genus Solanum; species Solanum sitiens. The sequence continues at coordinate 618,633 of JABWTJ010000442.1, read as the reverse complement.
GTTGATTTCCAAAAGTTGAAATTCAAGTGGGTTTTCTTCCAATACGATATTGATCTTGTTAATTGCTTTGTTTATGATTCCTTTTGGTTATTATGAGTATATTAACATGTATTATGACTCAATTATTCTTATTCTTGTTGAATTGACCTAGTTGTGGAAAGATGACCTTTTCCCCTTAACCCTAGGTTGTGATCTTGAAATGAATTATCTAGTATTGATACAATTGGCTTGGTTAATGTGTGAATTACTATTCTAGGTTGTTATTATGCCAATTTATGAGTAGATTCTGATGTATTGTAACCCTATTATGCTTGTTCTTGAGTTAATATCCTAGGTTGTGAAGTAGATCATGAATTTGACCTAAGTCTCTAATCCTAGGCTATGAAATAGTAATGAATTGTTGTGTAGTGATTCAGTTGTCTTTATTATTATGTTGTTTACTATTTTGTGATGATATTACACCCATTGTTGGGTTGAATTGGATGGTTGATGGTATGACCTTGATAATGGCTTGTGAAGGAGATGGGGTACGTCTTGTGATCTCGATTCTTTACAACAATGATGATTACTTATGTTTAGTGATGAATTTATATTAAAGTGTACCTGTAATTAAGATTGAATAGGGTTTGTATGATGTTGAATTGAAATGTCTTGAACTATGGTTTGTGAGTTGTTGACTAAGATGTAAATGTTATAAGGATCGTGATAACTTACTAATGTGCCTTATCATGATATGATTATGTAAATGTGCTAACCTCACATGTATGAATTGTAATGAAAGGAAAATACTCATGAAATTCTTATTGAGCTATGATGATGAATATATAAGGGATAGATCCTATGACCTAAATTAAGCTATGATCATTAATAAAGGCTTAAAGACATTTCAAAAAGGGACTCTAGCTTAGCACTGAGTGAACTAGAGTGAAGAGTGTCCCTTCCCACATAGGGAAGGTAGGATCACTAACGTACTCATGATATTGGAGACTATAATGCAAGTACCATAAATAGGGTCCCAACTACATCTCCTAGTTCTTTTACTATGTTGCCCCCATAGGAATACTAGCTAGTGGATCGACATAGTTGGCTATGTTCATGTTTTGGTACTACCTTGGCAAGTAGTCCGCCTAATTTCGTTGTAAGGTTCCATGACACCAGATTCCACATTAGCTCATGTGGTCTATGTCGATTAAGGCAAGATGTTCCCAAAAGGTAAAACAAAGTAAAAAAGTGAACTCTAACAAGGATTACCTAAGGGGTTTAGCTTAGTCTAGGTTGGGGTATGGGACTGTATCTATACATTGCACTAGTTAGCCTTTAGGGAAATCTTGGTAAGATGTTCTTATGTATGTATATGCTTAGAAATGTAAATGATATGCATATGATGATCTTACAAGTTAATGACACTATGTGATGTTGGTTGCACTTATAAACATGTGTTTGGTTTCTATTGCTAAAGTATGATGTTATGTTCTCTTAGTGATATGCTATGTGAAGTTAGACATTATTTATGGTTCTTGTTAGGTTTACTTGATTGAATAAGGTTATGGGGCTTTGCCTAGGCATTAAACTAGTTGTCTTAATGAGGGTTCATGAGTAATGGTCTTGCTTTGGTTCTTGAATGTGCATATGGATTTTAAAAGTAAAATAGCATGCTTTAATGAAAGGTCCCTTTTTAGCAAGATTTTATGTTTTGTGTGCATGTGGTCCTATACTTAGTACAAGTTATATGCTAACCCCATTTCTCCCTTTTTCCACAACATTATAGGTTCCGGTCGTTGAAGGGATTGTGACGACTTTTGAAGGAAGACTTGGAATTCCCATTCTCCAAGTTGGGTAAGTCCTCACCACTTCGAGGACAACACAATTTTCTAGCATTAGATATTGATTAGTCTTAAAGACATTATGTTCATTTCCTTTCATTAAAGTACTAAAGATTGTATATCCTATTTATGTGGCTTTATTGTATTGATGTACGGTCCATGCCCAATTGTTATACTCTTGTTTAGATTGTTATGAGATCAGACATCCATTTTAAGATAATGTTATATCTTATATATATATGTGTGCAATAAAGGTATAAGACTATGTAATCTTTTTATACGAAGGGTCTATGTATACTCGATTTGAATATATTATGTGTATGCGAGAGGTCTATGTAAACCTCACGGTAGATAGAAGAAAAGTTTTAAATTTTCTGCATTTTATCCTATGAATGTAATGATGTAAACTAAGAGGCTAGTCTTAGTCCTCTTCGAGGTCGACGACGCCGGTTACGTCTAGGGGGTGCTCCCCAGATGTGACAAACTTGGTGTAAGAGAATGAGGTTTAATATCTTTAGAGTCGATGTCTCATTTGAACCACGTCTATGTAGATTCTTACTCATAATTGCGAAGAGCACCACACTTATGAATATGAAACTATATGATGCTTAGGAAACTCTCATTTTCTTGGAAATCTAATATCGTGCCTCTAGAGTCTTGACTCTATGTGCCCGTAGTATCTGATCCTTTTATTGTGATTATAGGCAATGAATAATCAAAGAACAACCACTAGAAGACTTGATGAAGAGATTGCCAATGCGGGAGTTCCTCCGCAGGGAAATCAAGTCCGTCCTCTTGAAGAAGTTGCTAATGATGATCCAGCTCCGGTCAATCCTACACCTTTGACGTATAGGGACATAAGCGCAACCTTTCTCCAAATTTCCCAAGCCATTACTACACAAGCACAAGTCGTCACCACTCAATCACAATCCATGACGGCCCAAGCTAATGGGGAGGTGGTACCCCGAGCAAAACAATATGTTGGCACCATGGACTCCCATTTTAAGGATTTCACTAGGATGAATCCCCCTACTTTCTATGGGTCCAAACTGGAGGAAGACCCCCAAGAGTTGTTTGATGAAACCTACAAGATTCTCTATGATATGGGGTTGACTAGTAGTGAGAAAGACAAGTTAGAAACTTACAAACTAAAAGATGTGGCCCAAACTTGGTACGTTGAATGGAGAGACAATAGGCCTTTAGGGGTGGACCGGTGACATGGGAGATTTTTAAGAAGGCTTTTCTTGATAGGTTCTTTCCTCGGTAAAAGAGGGAAGCCAAAGTGGAAGAATATATCAACCTTCATCAAGGAGGTATGAGTGTACTTGACTACTCTTTGAAATTTACTAAATTGTCAAAGTATGCTCCTTCTTTTGTTTTTGACCCTAGGGATGAAATGAGCCTCTTTATGATGGGAGTGTCGGATGACTTGAAAGAAGAATGTCGTTTAGATATGCTACATAATAATATGATCATTTCTCGTCTCATGGTTCATGCTCAACAAGTGGAAGAGACAAGGGTTAAGAGAAAGAGTAGGGATGCCAATAAGGTAAGGTCTTATAATGGTGGTTCTTCAAAGGGTAGGTTTGATATCCCAAACAAGCCTAGGTTCAAGAAGAGGTTCTCTAATCAAGTTACTTTCAAGTTACCTAAGGCTCGTGATGATAGGGTGCCTAACCCTAAGCCTCAAAAGGGAAGGGGTACTAGTTCACCAATTAAGAAACCAACTTTTGGAAAGTGTGGCAAGAAGCATTATGGTGATTGCCTTGTTGGGACGGACAATTGCTTTTGTTGTGGCAAGAGTGGCCACAAGGCTAGGGATTGCCCTAATTTGAATGGTAAATACAAGGGTAGTGTTCAAGCTCAAGCAAGAAGTTCTAATTTTGATGCTCCGAAGAAGAATCACTATTATGCTCTCAGCTCTAGAGGTGAGCAAGAGACTTCTCCCGATTTGGTGACCGGTATGTTGAAAGTCGTTTCTATTGATGTAGATGCTTTACTTGATCCCGGTGCTATCATGGCATTTGTTACCCCTTTAGTATCTAAAAAGTTTGACATTTTGCCCAATATCTTGAGTAAACCTTTCTCGGTATATACCCCGGTGGGTGATTTAGTGGTTGCAAAAAGAGTGTACAGAAATTGTCCTATAATGTTTCCCAATAGAGTTACTCATGTTGAGCTAGTAGAACTTGATATGTTTGATTTTGATGTTATTTTGGGTATGGAATGGTTGCATTCTTGCTTTGCTTCCATAGATTGTAGAACAAGGGTGGTGAAGTTTAGCTTTACAAATGAGCCCATTTTAGAGTGGAAGGGGGAAAATTCTATTCCTAGAGGTCGTATCATTCTTGTTCGGGGTGTTTAGATATTTTGTAAGAGTCAAGGATCTAGACTCCGAAATTCCTCCCATTAATTCAGTCCCTGTAGTGAGAGAATTTTAGAGGCCTTTCCTAATGATATTCCCGATATTTATTCCGAACGGGAAATTGTTTTTTATATTGACTTGCTACCGAATACAAATCCCATTTCAATTCCTCCTTATCGTATGGATTCGGCATAATTGAAAAAATTGAAGGGTCAACTCAAAGATTTACTATACAAGGGCTTTATTCGGCCTAGTATCTCTCCATGGGGTGCTCTGGTATTGTTCATGAAAAATAAGGATGGGTCCCTTATAATGCGTATCGATTACCGTCAACTCAACAAAGTCACAATCAAGAACAAATATCCTCTCCCTCAAATTGATGATTTATTTGATCAACTCCAAGGTGCAAGTTATTTTTCCAAGATTGACTTGAGGTCGGGATAGCACCAACTTAGGGTGTGCGGTGAAGATATTCCCAAGACGGCATTTCAAAAATAATATGGTCACTATGAGTTCTTAGTAATATCCTTTGGTCTAACTAATGCCCCGGCGGCGTTTATGGACCTACTGAATAGGGTGTTTCTAAGTTACCTAGATTCATATTTCATTGTCTTCATCAACGACATCTTGGTATATTCAAAAAATAAGGGTGAGCACATGGACCATTTGAGAGTGGTCTTGCAAGTGCTTAAGGAACACCAATTATTTGCCAAGTATAGCAAATGTGAGTTTTAGTTGAGGTTGGTAGCGTTTCTTTGTCATATCATCTCTAGTGAAGGTGTAGAGGTTGATCCAAAGAAGATCGAAGCGTGAAAACTTTGCGTAAACCTTTGGCTCCGATGGATATTAGGAGTTTCTTAGGCCTAGCCGGCTATTATAGAAGGTTTGTCGACGGGTTTGTGTCTCTTGCTTCTCCATTGAAAACCTTGACCCAAAAGAATGTGAAATTTGAGTGGTCGGAGATATGTGAAAGAAGCTTCCAAATGTTGAAGGATAGGCTTACTTCCACTCCGGTATTGACACTACCGGAGGGTACTAGGGTTTTTGTGATATATTGTTATTTATCTTGCGTCAGGTTGTGGTGTGTTCTTATGCAACCTGGAAAAGTTATAGCCTATGCTTCTAGGCAACTCAAAGTCCATGAGAAGAATTATCGGACTCATGACCTTGAGTTAGTGGCCGTGGTATTTGCCTTGAAAATATGGTGGTATTATCTCTATGGGGTTCATCTTGATATGTATACGGACCATAAAAGTCTTCAATACGTGTTCACTCAAAAAGAGTTAAATCTCTTGCAAAAGAGATAGTTAGAGTTGTTGAAAGACTATGACATGAGTGTTCTCTATCACCCCGGCAAGGCTAATGTGGTAGTGGACGCTCTAAGTTGTTTGTCCATGGGAAGTGTGTTCCATGTGGAAGAAGTCAAGAAAAACATAGTGAGGGATGTTCATAGGTTGGCTCATTTAGGGTTTCGGATTGAAGATTCAAATGGTGGTGTAGTGGTACATCATAACTCCGAGTCGTCTTTGGTGGTTGAGGTGAAGTCTAAGCAACACCTTGATCCATTATTGATAGATTTGAAAAAATCGATTCTTAGAAATATGAATGAGTCATTCTCTCAAGAGGGGATGGTGTTCTTAGGTACCAAGGGAGATTGTGTGTTCCCAATGTGGATGATTTGAGGAATAGGATTTTTGAGGAGCCTCATGTAGCCCGTTACTCTATTCTTCCGAATTCTACAAATATGTACCATGACCTTACAGAGGTGTTTTAGTGGGATGACCTAAAATGGACATTGCGGAGTTTGTTACAAAGTGTCCCAATTGCCAAAAAGTAAAAACCGAGCACCAAAATCTGAGTGGTTTACTACAAGAAATCTAAATTCCTACTTGGAAGTGGGAATATATCAACATGGATTTCGTAGTTGGGTTGCCTCAAAATCAAAAGCAATATGACTCTATATGGGTGGTAGTGGATAGAATGATCAAATCCGCTCACTTTATTCCCGTTAAGTCTACTTATTCAACGGAAGATTATGCAAGGATCTATATTGACAAGATAGCAAGCCTTCACGGGGTTTCTTTGTCCATCATATCGGATAGAGGTGCTCAGTTTACATCTAGGTTTTGGAGATCATTTCAAAGAGGTTTGGGTATTCAAGTGAAGTTAAGCACCGCATTTCATCCTCAAACGGATTGTCAAGCGGAGCATACTATTCAAAAAATTGAAGATATGCTTAGAGCTTGTATTATTGACTTTAAAGGAAATTTGGATGAGCATTTGCCTTTGGTGGAGTTCTCGTATAATAATAGTTTTCATTCATCCATATCTATAACTCCTTATGAATCTTTGTATGGTATGAGGTGTAGGTCTCATATTGGGTGGTTTGAGGTTGGCGAGTCTTCGCTTCTTGGTCCTGATATGATCTATAATACCTGAGAGAAAATTCACATCATAAGAAACCGGTTGCAAACAGCCTATAGTCGGCAAAAGTCTTATGCCGATCATAGGAGAAAAGATTTAGAGTTTGAAGAAGGTGATAACGTGTATCTAAGAATTTTTCCTATGAAAGGGGTGGTAATATTTGGCAAGAAAGGGAAGTTGAGTCCTCATTATGTGGGTCGCTATGAAATTTTGCAAAAGATTGGTAAGGTTGCATATGAGTTGAGGTTACCTAGTGAATTGGCTTCGGTTCATCCGGTTTTCCATGTTTCCATGATTAAGATGTGTATCGGTGATCCCGAGTCTATTATTCCTACTGAAGGTTTAGGTGTTCAAGAGAACCTCTCCTATAAGGTGGTTCCAGTTGAAATCCTTGATAGACAAGTAAAGATGTTAAGGAATAAAGAGGTGGCTTCCGTAAAAGTGTTATGGAAGAATCACCTATTTGAGGGTGTACATGGGAGGACGAGGTCGACATGAAGTCCCGTTACCCTCGTCTATTTGATAACCAAGGTTAGTTGTTCATATTTATAGTGAAAGTAATGATTTTAATTGAAGTTACCTGATTTTTGGTAAAATGTTGTATTATGTGCCTTGTTCCAGTAAGTTACAGTGAAATATGCTTATTGGAATGAAAGTTTTCAAGAAAATTCTCTTTTACTTGATTTAAATTTATGTGGTGTATTTTTGTATATTTTGTCCTCATGAGTTGTATTGAGCACGCTTATATGTGATGAAGAAATCTTTAGCATAAGTTAATAAGCATGTCATGAAGGTTGAACTCTTATGAGTTGAAAAATGATGTTTTGAGTTGCATTGTGTAAAAGGGCATGTGTTATGGTGAATTTAATTGTGACTCATGTTTTGATATGTTGTTGTTGGTTGGGATGCTAGTCTTGAGTCTATTCCTTCCTTTCTAAGAATTTTAGTGTGATTCGGGGAAGAATGTTCCTAAGGGGGGATAATGTAATACTCCGAAAGTATAAAGCCTAATATAGAGCCTAACATGAGTGTCTAAGAGTTGTAACACTGTTTTAAAGTCAATTATAATGTATATAAGTCATTTAGGAAGTTCTAAAATCAAAACGTCAAGGAATGTTTATGACGTCCGGAAACTAGTTCAAGAGGTGATAGTGTGCCTTAGCCTATTTGACTAAGTTTTAAGAGTTGGAAAATGATGAAATTTGGTGGTGAGGTGTCTAACACGTATTAGAGTTAGTTTATATTCTAACGTACTGGTACAACTCCCAAAGGACAAACCAAGGGCCCTTGAAGAGGACCTTTCATGATTGGCAAAAATCTTTCAAAAGACAGTGCCATCGACTATTGCCAACCCACGAGGCATAGGCTAATAGACTGGGCGTCGATGGCCACAGTCGATGGTCCCTTAGCCAATTTCGTGAGAAGGCTATTTTGGCCAGTCTCTGTCACCAACGACGGAGGTGCAGCACGAAGGCCACACTGCCCGTCGACTGACCTATGACCCTTCAGTCGAGGTCTCGTAGGTCATGTTTGTGTGTTGCTGTTTTATTTTATTTATTTCATTTAATTAGTTAAGTGGTTAGTTAATTAATTAAGGGTATGGGAAGGTCCAATTAAATTTATTTACCGACCTCTATATAAAGACCTAGCCTAATTAAACTAAACCTAACTCTCATAATTCCCAAAACCCAATTGCTCTTCCTTCTCTCTTCTTTCTCTCTCCCAAAGAAACTCCATAGAAGACCAAGCAAAGGAGGGTTCTAGGGATGCAAAGGATCTACTTTTCTCCATAAAACTTCATCAATTAGTAAGGTATGAGATTCCTTTCACCTTTGGGATATCTTTCCCCAAAGGGTTTCTCCAAGTTGATTTCGAAAAGATAAAATTCAAGTGGGTTTTCTTCCAATATGAAATTGATCTTGTGAATTACTTTGTTTATGATTCCTTTTGGTTATTATGATTAGATTAACATGTATTATGACTAAATTATACTACTTCTTGGTGAATTGACCTAGTTGTGGAAATATGACATTTTCCCCTTAACTCTAGGTTGTGATATTGAATTGAATTATCTAGTATTGATAAAATTGGCTTGGTTTGTATGTAAATTACTATTCTAGGTTGCTAATATGCCAATTTATGAGTTGACTGTGATGTATTGTAACCCTATTATGCTAGTTCTTGAGTAATTAACCTAGGTTGTGAAGTATATCATGAATTTGACCTAAGACTCTAATCGTAGGCTATGAACTAGTAATGAATCATTGTGTAGTGATTCAATTGACTTTATTATAATGTTGGTTACTATTGTGTGATGATATTAAACCCATTGTTGGGTTGAATTGGAAGGTTGTTGGTAAGACCTTGATGATGGCTTGTGAAGGAGATTGGGGTAAGTCTTGTGATCTCGATTCATACTTCAATGATGAATACTTATGTTTAGTGATGAATTTACATTGAAGTATACCTTATGATTAAGATTTATTAGGGTTGGTATGATGTGGAATTGAAATGTCTTGAACTATGATTTGTGATTTATTGGCTAAGATGTAAATGTTATAATGATGGTGATAACTTACCAATGTGCCTTATCATGATGTGATTATGTAAATGTGCTAACCTCACATATATGAATTGTAAAAAAAGGAAAATACTCATGATATTCTTATTGAGCTATGATGATGAATATATAAGGGATAGACCCTATGACCTAAATTAATCTATGATCATTAATAAAGGCTTAAAGACATTTCAAAAGGGACTCTAGCTTAGCACCGAGTGGACTAAAGTAAGGATTGTCCCTTCCCACACAGGGAAGGTAGGATCACTAACGTAATCAAGAGATTGGAACTATAATTCATGTAGCATAAAGAGGGTCCCAACTACATCTCCTACTTCTTGAACTTTATTGCCCCCATAGGAATACTAGCTAGTGGATCCACATAGTTGCTATGTTCATGTTTTGGTACTGCCTTGGCAAGTAGTCCGCCTTCTTTCGGTGTAGGGTTCCATGACACCGGATTCCACATTAAATCATGCTGTCTATGTCGGTTAAGGCAAGATTTTCCCAAAAGGTAAAATGAAGTAAAGGAGTGAACTCTAACTAGGATGACCTAAGGGGTTTAACTTAGTCTAGGTAGGGGTATGGGACTCTACCTATGTATTGCACTAGTTAGCCTTGAAGGAAGTCTTGGAAGGATGTTCTTATGTATGAATATGCTTATAAATTTAAATGATATGTATATGATGATCTTACATGTTAATGAAACTATGTGATGTTGGTTTCACTTATGAACATGTGTTTGGTCTCTATTGCTAAACTATTATGTTATGTACTCTTAATGATATGCGATGTGAAGTTGGACATTGGTTATGGTTCTTATTATGTTTACTTGATTAAGTAAGGTTATGGGGCTTTGCTTAGTCATTGAACTAGTGGGCTTAATGAGGATTCATGAGTAATGGTCTTGCTTTGGTTATGATGTTATAAGCTCTTATACATGATTGTTGATATTATGACTTGATGATAGAGTTATCTTGATTATGTGCTCAAGTATGTTGAAATGTATGATGACTTGACTAGACTTAGTATTGTTGTTCTTGTTATGTACATGGTCATAACTTAATGAATATGTATTATTGACTTGTATTGGTTCTTGAATGTGAATAAGACTTTTCAAAGTAAAATAACATGCTCTAATGAAATGTCCCTTTTTAGCATGATTTTATGTTGTGTGTGCATGTGGTCCTATATTTAGTACAAGTGATGTGCTAACCCCATTTCTCACTTTTTCCCCAACATTTAGGTTCCGGTCGTTGAAGGGCTTGTGACGACTTTTGAATGAAGACTTGGAATTCTCATTATCCAACTTGGGTAGGTCCTCACCACTTCGAGGACAATGCCATTTTCTAGCATCTGATATTGATTAGTCTTAAAGACATTATGTTTATTACCTTTCATTTTAGTACTAAATATTGTACAACCTACATATGTGGCTTTATTGTATTGATGTATAGGATATGCCCAATTGTTATACTCTTGTTTAGATGGTTATGAGATGAGAAATCCGTTTTAAGACTATGTTATATCTTATATATATGGATATATATGTGCAATAAAAGTATAAGACTATGTAATCTTCTTATGCGAAGGGTCTATATATACTCGATATGAATATATTGTGTGTATTCGAGAGGTCTATGTAAACCTCACGATAGATAGAAGAAAAGTTTTGTATTTTCCGTATTTTAACCTATGAATGTAATGATGTAAACTAAGAGGCTAGTCTAAGTCCTCTTAGAGGAAGACGTCTCCGGTTACGTCTAGGGGGTGCTCCCCGGATGTGACACCGTACACGTCCAGGGTGTAGGCTCAGGTCATGACAACTGTCGATTGCACCTGCAGATTTCTAAAAAGCTGATTTTTGGTCTATTTTGGATACATGGTGTTACATAATCCTTTGGGGTATTAGGTCATAAATAAGGCTTTATGAGCTTTCTCCTTCATCCATCATATATCTCAAAGGTTTCTAAAATGAGAATGTACTTTCATAATAGACCCTACTTCATGTGAGAATGTCCTTTCACATATTCATAAAATCATGTGTGTGCGCATACAATGTGATCTAACTTCACATAAATACCTCCAGACACACATGTTCATAACTTCATTAATCATACACTTTACATGCATAGAAATAGCTCATGATGCATAGGAGAACTATCCTTTTCTTAGTCATCATGAATCTATCTTATTCATAGATGTGCATAAAGTGTGTGTGTACATTGATCAATATGATCACATAATGACTACAACATCACATTGAGGAATCCACCCTGTAAAGGTCACAAAATATGTATAACTCCTCAATTCTCAAGTCATACACATATACAGTATTAAGGACTCACACACACTCACATTACATCATAAGATACAAGAGTATATTCAACATTAGAATAGAAGACTCCTAACATACTTTGATTACACATTCATATATGGTTCATATAGGTAGGGGTAATACTATAAGAGTATTAATCATAATTATCCATATATACAACACCTAACCCTAACATTCTCATCCACATATATACAACATCACCGATACACCTAAATGATGCAAGTAGTGTAGAACACTACACATATAGCTTCACATATCATCAACTGACGTTCGACATGACCCTAGAATCAAGGCTGCATCCTTAAACATCCTAAACATAGAATCATCATATCAATTCATCTCATATCAAATACCTTCAAGGCCAAGATCATAAAACATAGACATCTACAAAAATGTAAACACCGCTACCATAAGTGGACCATACGAATCAACACAACTCAATGTTCATTCTAAGCTAATTAGAAGAAATAAGTCAACTTACCAAATCTCCAAGATAATGATCATCATTGATCAATTCCCCATAATTCATAATCAATTGATATAGATATGACTAAGGTTAGTCGAGATAATATAATCTAATAACAATTGAATCATAAGCTAATCAATATCAGAAGACCCATAACATATCATAATTTGAGAGGTTAAGGAGATCATGGGTTCTTCATGGAATTAGAATTATGTTTGAACCATAGCTTAATCATATAATCATCATTAGAATGCTTTTGAAATCATTTTAACAATGAACCGATGGCTAGATTGAAAGATGAGGTTTTTGACTTAGAATCATGCTTGAAAAACCTTTGAAAGAACTCCTTAGATGTAAGTTTATCTAAGGATGAAGGATGACCATACCTTATACATTAGAATGCCCACGAAAATCAAAGAAGAAAGCTCCAAGAATCCACCTCCAGAGCTTGTTCTTGAACTTGGTCTTCAAAGGATGTTTTTGGGGTTTTGGGAGAGTTTGATTTAAGAGGGAAACATTTGATTTGGAAAATGAGTTCTAAATTAGAGTTAAGGCTTATATAATAACCTAAACACCTAAATACACCAAAATTAACTGTGTATAGTTTAATTAGGACGTGGGTTGAATTTCCCAATTCACCCCTAACATGGCAGCATCCAAGACAGATTGCAGGTGCAATCTACGGAGGGAAAGGAATATGCCATCGATTGACTGACGCGCCTGTGCCGTCTTCCTTCTCCGTCAATTCTGACTGAGGCTCCATTGTTGGGTTCTTAGCTCACACACCTAAGTGTGGATCAATGCCCCCAGTCGACAGGGCATCTATTACAGTACGGGGCATCGATTAGAGTACAGGTAGTCATTAGCATTCGTTAGTTGAACACTGCCTAGGTAGTCTACTGCCTGCTTTTTGGGTCATCCTCAAGACCTTTGGGTGGTCCTTTGGGTGTCGTGCCCGGATATATGGAACCTAAATATGTCGATTAACATGTTAGGACCCCCCTATCAATTTAGATCTCAAACAACACATAAAACATAAGAAGACAAACTAGACCACAATAGTACGTCTAAAGTCTAACTTTCGAACGTCTTGGACGTTCTTAGAGGTTTGACATCCAAATCACTTGAAATCAACTATAAAAGCTCTAAAACACTTCATAAACATGTTAGTAAACTTTTCAGGCACATGTGAGGCTCTAGACACCTTTGTTCATTTTGAGGGTCTTGACATAAACAACATCTAAAGGGTGAGAGATTATTCATAACATGAATCATAAACTTGAATTCATAATTCAAATTCAAGGCACAGTTACGAGTTAAGTCTTGAATGTATTTTTTAGTCATTTTGAAAAGTCTTTTATAATATTTTAAAACTATAACGACCTGGTTCCATCTTCATGGAAATGCCAACGAAGAAAAATTGGGTCTGGAAAAACTTTTTTGTAGTATTAGTATTCTACCAACCTTGCCCAGATTTGGAGGATACTAGAGTCATCAAGGTGTAGGAAAATCTGATAACAATCGGGTGGAGTAAATATTAATTCAATTACATAATCAGTTAAATAACTCGTTAAGGAATTCGTATGACTTTACATAATTGAATTTGATAAATAGATCTCTAAGAATCGATCTTTGCGTTAAGGGTTTTTTCTGAGTGTTGTGGGTTAAGAGTGTGTTGTAAAAAGGGGGATTTTTAATTCTCTAAAAACTGTTTTGTGTCAAATACTATGGATGTAGCGGAAAATATGCCGCTACAGCCCATCCCGTTGTAGTGGATGAGACATGACTTAGAATTATGGGATTTTTGGGTAGATCTCACAAGTCCAAAAGGTGACGCTGCATCAGGATTTATGCCACTGGAGTGACGCTGCTACAACAGGATGGGTACGACTATAGCAGGACAAACGTGAATTAAGTAGTAAATAAAATCCCAAAATGACCTTAAGCAAAAAGGAACCCATCTATATAAAAAAAGAGAAACAAAAGAACAAAAGAATGAAACAGATAAAGAATGAAAGGGTTCTGGAATAAAGTTCTGAAAGTGGAAAAAGAAATGGGGTGACCAATAATCCATAGAAGATAAATAATGGGGTGAGTTTTGAGCACAAACGAAAATGATGTGGAAAAGGAAAAAAAGTGTTGCTTACACCACATTTTATGAGGATTACCTCCATTTAGCCTAAATGACTATACCCTTGCACTCAGCCACATTAGAAGTCTTGAAAAGACCTTTTTGATCTTGAGTTAGCTAAAGTAATTGTTGGCCGGAAAATAAGGGCAAACCTATGGTGAAATAATGCACTTTGTTCATCTTTGTGAGTTTGAGTGTTGCATTTTATTTTGTAGCTTTAAATTGTTGAGTCATCGTGTGTGGATATGGAATCATATTTTTTGAGAGGGCATTTAAACACCTTTGTTGAGCTTAAACATGCACTTGAAGCATGTATTGTGAGCTTGAGATTGTTTGATAATGATGAGTCACAAATTGAATCTTTGAGTGAACAATTGATCATGGCATGAGTAGGTTGATCTTCTTTTGTGGATTAATCATTGAGTCTCCTGTAACACTTTTTTAGACAAATTTTTTGAATAGCTGGACTTGTGTTTTACTTGAGATTCAGTAAAAGTTTAAGTTGGGGGTGTTGAAGGGGCCCCAATTTGGATTCATTTAGGAATTTATTTTATTAGGTTTAGTGTCCTCAAATGCATATTTCACGACAATAACTTATGTAAATAATTTTTTTTAGGCATTTGGATTGAGGAACAAAGCATGGACACTAATGAGCAAAAAGGAACAAGACAGCTAAAAGAACGACGAAAAGAAGTCATGAGGATCACCTAAATAGGAGAGAGTCACCAAATGGCCATGATCTCGCCTTATGTTCCAGTGTGCCAAGCCCTGAAGGATAAAATCAAGTCGGCAATACAAAAGACAAGTAAGCGAGTCGCCGAACGGTTCCGCGATGATGTGTTATATCGTCCAAAGTTATAGAACTTGAAGTTTTTGAAGGACAAAGCAAAAAGAAATGGAACTGACCAAAGTTTGGATCGCCGAGTGGATCGGCAATCCCGACTTATTAAGCCAAATGGTCCTTCACAACACATTTTTATGACTATAAATACAATTTTGAATATTTAGTTTAAAATCTTGGAGCAATCTATTTTTCAATAATATTATGTTTTAAAGTGGGAGAATTAGAACTCTGAGTTCGGAGACAATATTTTCCTTATCTTTGAAGATTTTTGTTTGTGAGAAATTGAGTGTGGGTGTTGAAGATTCTTTATCTTAGACCTTTGTAAAGACAATATAAATTGCACCTAGTTGATGGAAAAGCAATTCAGTATAGAATTCTACCTTTTTACTATGTCAAGCTAAAACCCCAATTCTTTGGTGTGATTATGTGATTATTGTTTGATTTCACTTACGAGTATGGTTAATTGATACTGTAAATGTTATTTAAAAGTGATTTTATTTAGTAATTGTGTCTTAATCTATAGGGTTGTAGTTGCAAATGCAACTCTACTTTCGTATTTTTTCTTGTTTGTGAGAGAGGTTTTAAAGAAAAGATTACTGATTTGATGGTCTGTGGGTATTGGGTTATCATGGGTTCAGATCGAGAGAGTAAATCCTAAACCCTTTTCCACACATTCACTCTCGAGAGAGTGCATTGACTAAAGCGAAGGTTGTTCTTAATTATTACTTTTTTGTGTTCAAGAGAAAGCAATTTGATTCGGGGTAAATTGTTTGAGAGAAAGTTTATCCCACTAGAGTCTAGGTTAGTTACTGATTTACATCTATTAACTATCAATTGCAATCACCCATTTGTTTACCTTAGCCCATAATCCAATCACATCCCAAAAACCCGTTTCTATATTTGTTATTTTCGTACTATTTGCTGCTTTGTAAATAATAGTAGCAATCAAAACTTCTTGTTATTTGACACTTGTGTCACCCTTTAATTTGAACTATACTTTTATTCGTTAATGTTTTTACCAATGATTGACTTTAACATATTCTTACTAGTATCTTCGTTCTCAAACCACTCCATGTGGGAACGATCCTAACCCAATTTGTTGAGTTATATATGGACTAACTATTGTTGATTCTTAGAACTAGATTAAGTGTCATTGAAGCATTATTAATCAGAAAGCCCGAGTTAGCTCGCTAAAGTGACTTGGCGACTTGACAAAAGGTTCAGTGTGTCTTTCTGTAATTTATTTTCTAGATATTTTTTTAAGTGTTTCTTCATTGTTTTGCAGAATTGTCTAGAACCAATAGGACTTGTGGATACATGCCGCTCTGAAAGTTGTCTCAACGAGTCATGATACATGAGGAAGTAGTTGCTTCAAATTCTAAGGCCAAGAAGCTACCTCCAAAGGGAAAAAAAGAAAGAGCAAGGAGCATGGCTGAGACACTGGAGTACAACTCCAAAAATGAGAGGGGATCCTATGATTCTCACGCTTCTATATCTAAGCTTGAGGATGATTAACTGCTACAGGCCCTTCAAAGAAATGAACGCCCCAAACCTCATCATGATCCGTGTTGGATCTCGGTACCTTATACTATTACTCCCCATCCAGCTGCAACTCCAACACAGGCTGTAGTCCCGATGCCACAAGTTCAGGTTCCTCCTACCTGGTCTCTCAACAGACTAAAGGCCGAGGGATTGAGGAATATTCATGTGGAATGAAGATTGACCACAGACAGTGTGGTGGACAGAGAACCAAAAATATGGAACACCCTCAAGTTCAATAAGTTTGAGATTTTAACTAAACGTCGGGGCCCCTACATTCCAAATTGGATACGAAATTCCAATTCAACCTATGGTGAGGTGGTCACAAAGGGGAATAAGAAGGAAAACATCTTCAAGCTGGTTCATGTTGTAATAGTTAGACGAAAGAAGATGAAGTGTGACAACTCTGACATCAATGTCATTATGGGTGCACTTATGAATTTTTGCACGACTATATAGGTTTAATAAAATTGGAAGATGTTGGAGGAACTAAAGGTTGGATGGCACGCCTTCGCTCTAATGTAACTCCGACGTAGATAGATGCATAAGCCCATATAAAGAAGAAGGACTTGCATGTCGTAGCCAGATACTGGTTCTGGTTCATTAATAGCACTATTATTCCATCCCATATGATTTCATCCTCAGACACCCAAAGGAAACTTTTGTAGGGTCTATCATTAGTTGTCAGAAGATAAATTTTGGGCTATTGATTGAGTAGGAGATGTCCATGAGGGCCAAATAGAGAAAAACTTCGCTCCCATTCTTGGTGGTTATCACCGAGTTATATAGTTGGGACCATGTTCCTCGAGATGAGATGACAGATGTGGAGATGACCCACCTCCTCTATCGACATCTGTCGTATTGATGTTGAGTACCAAAAGGATAAGGGTGAAAAGAGGACAACCCCCGTGAACACTTCCCCTGGGGTTGACATTGACACACTACCTGTAGAGGTAGACTTTCCTATTTAAGCCACTAGCCGTTCAAGTATTTCTATCTTTACTCCTTCTGACACTCCAGATACTTTTTTTGCACCCCCTAGAGGCATTCTTGCCTACCCAAGAGATGTTGTTTAAGATAGGACATCTAGCCTAATATGTTGATATGTGTGCCTCCGGGATAGAGGTCACATTTCCATGGATGATCAAGAGAGTTATTTCCATTGCACTAACGCCTCTCACAACTTTGATTGATTCCCTTACGGCAAGAGTAGAGGTGTGTGAGTGAGGACATAGAGCATGTGCTGAGGTGATGACCATGAAGGCCGGTATTCCTAAGTTGAGGGAGGATGAGGGCCAGATGAAGTCTACCAATTATAACTCACTATTTGGGATAGTGGATATTGCACATGACCCGAGTTGAGATATTCTAGCCCGTTTTGATGTGCTTCCGGATACTATGATCGCATATGATATTAGAGCTGATGATGCTACTATTGACTCTGAGGCTGAGATGGATGAGGAATAACTTGGAGTTCCTGAAGAGATTTTCTATGAAGAACTTTTTGACTTGGAGGGTGCAAAGTATGAGACAGCTGGACATGCCTCTTTTATAGATACTACTGTGGTGGGCTCCAACGAGCCAAGGATGCTGAGACACTGAGCACTGATGCCCAGACAAACACAGTGACAGATGCAGACTTCACCCAGGACTAGCCTGGTAGGATGATTATTTTTACCTCCCTCTTTGTTATGTTTAATTGATTGTTGGTTTTTAATTGATTTGAGTTAACTACATATTTTGTTGGGTGGGGTGAGGTATTTCCATACCTACCTGTTATGACTATTTTGTAAATACTGGTCTTATTTGGATTGTATTCAGCCAAATTGCAAAATTTTGCCACCACTTTTGTGTATGATTGTGGTTGTTCTTACGCAAATTTTTAGTATCAGTTGTGGTCAATATCGATGACTGAAATAAATCTCCTTATTGAACAAAATAAATATGTGGAAAATGAAGTTACACATGAACTATATGAAATTTTAGCATCTCCTTATGACTAGCGGGTTGTCGAATATGTCTCATGTGATGAACATTGCATGTTGATACGCTCAAATTAAACCTCCCTAAAGAAGCATAAGCGATCATTATAACGTAAAGAACGCAATATTTATGTTAAGGTCAATCCCACGAGGAAACTGGTTTATACTTAAACTTAACTAATAATTGTATTCGTTTAACCAATGTATTTCCGGAAACAAGTAAATAATAGGGGGATTTTGTTGAAAAATATCCAAAATTTTTGTATGTAATTCGTGAGCAAGATTCAAATTGTAGTTGTTATCAAGATGAAAAGAGAACTAGGGAATAAGTGTTCCCCACAAGCTCATAACGTGATAACCCTAGTAATAGATACCCTTTCCTAGTGTATTACATGCTGAGTGATAAGTTAGGTATCTTTAACACTTTGGTCCGGCATCTAAAGAATTTTACCCCGCACCTGGCTTTGCTACACGTGTATAATTTACTAACCCTTATGTAAGGTCCCTCAAAATTAATTAAGTTACCTATAGGCTCACATGTGCCTAAAAAAGTAATAATATGCTAATTAAGTGTTTTATAGTATGTATACTTGATTTGGAGTGGTTTGAAGGTCAAACGTCCAAGACCTTCGAAAGTTAGCCTTAAGACGTGCTACTGTGTTCTAGTGTGCCTTTGCATGTTTTATGTATTGTTTGGTCCTCCAATTTATAGTATAGGTTATTAACATGTATACGACTGTAATTAGGGTCTAAATCTATGGGCACGACTCCTAAAGGACAGCCCTAGGGGTCTTTGAAGAGGACCCAACCTTTGTCCAAGAAGCTGCCCAAAGCAGCATGACTTTGCACATAGGTGAAATGGGTCCGCGTCACGGGCTAAGATGTCCTTGCGCAAAAAGTTTGGTCTGCATTGCAGAAACAACGTGGACTCTACTTTTCTATGAATAAATTCAAAAAATCATGCGGGAACAGCTTTGCGTCGCGAACTTGCTTCCCGAAGAAGATTTCAAAAATGAAAGTTCAATTTGCCATGTCTAGAAGTCCAAATAAGTATGGGGTTTTGAAAATTTTGGAGACGGTTATAAACAGTTTTTTAAGACTTATTTAACACCTTAACAAAGTCAAAAACCCCAACACCCAATAAGAAAATCAAAATCCCAAAAACTCTCTTCTCTTCCAAATTCTCTCGAACCTCCATTGGAGGGAAAACTCAAGTTCAAGCTAGGGGCTGGATTTTCAAGGTTTCTTCTCAAATTTCTGATGGGTCTTGAATGAAAAGGTATGGTAATCCTCCATCCTTAGTTATACAATCATCTAAGGAGTTCAATCAAGGATTTTCAAAAGTGATTCAAAGACAAAAATTCCCAATTTTCAATCTAGCCATGGGTTCATTTTCAAAGTTATTTCAAAAGAATTCTAATGATGAATACATGATTAATTACTGATTTTATGATAAATTTCAATCCAATTTCATGAAGAACATATGATCCTCCTAATTTCTCAAATTTTCCTCTAATGTGGGTCTTCTGATCTTGATTCTATGTTAACTGAATTGTGATTAGATTGTGTTGAATTGCCTATTGCTATTGTTATTCATGTGAATTGAATATGAATTGTTGAGAATTTATCAATTGTGATCATAGCTTGGGAGTATTGGTGAGTTGACCTAGATCGCTCTCTATTTAGTATAGAATTGACATTGAATAGTGTTGATTGGTATAGCCCACTTATGGTGGAGGTATTTACCTTCTTTTCAATCTATATGTGTGTTGATCATGGCCTTGAAGGCAAATTTATGTATTGTGAATGTGTGTTTATCATGATCACACTATGTGAAGTATTATGCCTAGTCTCTCAATCTAATAACATGTTCTAGGTATGAGTGATGTCTTCTATATGTGAATGAAGTTGTTAGGGTTAGGTTTGGTCTATGTTCTTCCATTGATGAATTCTTAATGGTGATTGAACCCTTCCCATGTACCCCTATATGAATGTGTGACTTAGGAAATGTTAGGAGTCTTGAATACAAGTGTTGAAGTTGTCATGTCTCCTATGCTATTATGTGGTGTGTAGTCTATGCTTGAATGTGCATTGTCGTCTTTATAGGGTGGGTGCCACAATATGAAGTTGATAGCCATTATGTAATCATGTTTTCCAATGTACACACACCTCATGCATGCCTATAAGTAGTATAGGTTCATGGTGTCTAATGAAAGAATAATTCTTATATGCACTATTGTCTACTACTATCCATGTAAAGTATATGTCCATGAAGTATCATGTGTATCTTAACTAAGATAACTTGATAGGTGTACTAGTAGTGTAGTCAAGGGTATGAGACTTTGCCTATACATTGCACATGTCTACCTTGATATAACAACTCCTAGGGTAGTATATCTTTCTACATGAATATGAATACTTGCCTAAGCTATAAACATGAAAGTAAATAAATTATGATGTCAAGAATATGATATGAAATAAGGTGTGAACATGTGTGGGTCAAAAGTGTTTATGTGAAAGGTTTTCTCACATACATGTCCACAAACACACATATGAAAGCATGTCTATGATGCTTGTATGATAATCTAGTAAATAAAGGGTCTCTTGAAAGATGTTCCCAATTGTATCCTAAACTAGATGGTGTTTGAATTTGCTATGTCCATGTGAAAGGTTTTCTCACATGATTTAGGTTGATGAAATGACTCTCTCATCTGTGACCTATGAGCTAAGAATATGAGAAGTTAGAGCTTCTAAAGCCTACTTTTATAAAGTAATATTAATAAAAGCTTTTAAATAAAGGTAACTTAGCTTAACACCAAGTGAACTTGAAGATGAGGGGTGCCCTTCCCAATGTGGGAAAGCTTTTTCATTGTAGTCCTCATGAGGTGGATAACTAAAATGCCTCAATAGGCATAAAAAGGAATTCCATATATGCCTCCAAGTTCCATAAATTATGTTTTCCGCATAGGATCTAGCAAGTGATATCACCTAATATGCTACCATGATGTTAATGTTCTACTTTGGCAAAGTAGAGGACCTCCTTTTCGTATGAGGTTCTACAACACCGGATTCAATGTTTAGCACCCATGGTCTTAGTGTTGATTAATTATATAGTTTCCATTAAGTAAAATGAACAATGGAAGTAAAGTAAGGAACCCTAACTAGGATGACCCAAGGGAAGTTGCTTAGTGTAGGTGGGGGTATGTGACTTCACATATGCATTGCACAGGTAGTTCTTGAAGGAAGTTCTAGGAAGGTATTCTATATGTGTTTGTATATGTATATGTCTCTTATACATGACATTATGGTATTAACCTACTTTTTATGATAATATGCATAGTATGACTCCTATGGTGTCTATTTGATGTGGTCTCGTCTTATATGCATAATGTTGGTCTTATTTACTATATGATTAAGATACTTCTTGTTATGCATGTAGTTGACTAAAGTTATCATGTATATATATGAAGTAAATGGTATAATTGTGGTCTCATTGTGAGTTTACTAAGTATGTGTGAGGTTATGGGACTTCACATGTACATTGCACTAGTAGGCTTAGTTTGTGATTATGAGTAAGGTCTTATGATGTCTTTATGAAATGATGTCGAAGTATACATTAGTTGACTATTGCCTTATTAAAATATCATTGGTAGTGTTTAATTGTATGTTATCTTTGAATTAGTATTATTTGTGGTCCATAAAGTTTGTTGGGTCAATTGTGAAGTATGAGTCTTATTACATGCTATGTTTCTATGAATGTATATGTTTACTTAATGAAGGTTATATGAATGTTCACCTTGGTGAACTTAAGGTGATGCTGCAGTATGGATAGTGGAATGGGACAGTATTCATGCATTGCACCAAGTGTTACTAGAGGTTTGCTTGGGGTAAGTGAAGTAAGGTAAAAGAAAGGTAATACTATGAATATGATAAATGCTCCTTAAATGTAATATGTGGCTTTATGTGATGTTGTGACTATTGTACAGGTCTATATGAAGTATGTGAACTGTATTGTACTTAATATATCATTTTTCATGAAGTTTCACTAAAAGGCATGATGTATGGTTTTCTAACCAGATGTCCTCTTTAAATGCATGTTTTTGCATGGTTTTCATACTTAGTGCATTCTTGTACTACCATCATTTTTCTTCACCTTTTTACACAAAGTGTAGGTTATGAATGCTTAAAGGATGTCTCTAAGGTTAAGGGATTGATATGTGTTTTCCATGCTCAAGAAAGGGGATCCTTAAGTTCAAGGATTTCCTATGTCATGTTTTATGTAAAGTTATGTAATATATTAGTTAACATTTTATGTTGTAAGGGTCGTATCCCCATACTATTCTATGATGTTTAGTCGAAGATGTCAAAAGAGACTTAGAGTCCAAATATTTATTATGACTTATATTTCATATATATATGAAGTGATGTTTCTAGCATATGATGTGCTATGAAAAGTTTTAAATTTTCCGCTAAATTTACTATGACAATGCGATAAATGATTACTATGGGCTTGTATAAGACCTCCAAGAGGTCAAGTACGCCATATTTCTTCTAGGGGGTGCTCCCAGTCGTGACAAACGTGGTATCAGAGCATGAGGTTATAAAAGCAGTTTTAGGGTCTAAAGTCTCATATTGCCATGTCTAGTAGAGTCTCGTTCATTGGTGGTGATTTGCGACACATCTATGAGCGAGAGGCTATAGAAAGATAGAGTTTCCCTTCTTCACTATTATCATGTCGTGCCATAGAACTTAACTCTAAAAGATCTCTCACTTATGTTATGTTGTCCGGTGGTCTTTTAGATGTGATTTCTTGGATGAGATGGTATCTCTATACTTGAGCGAGAAAATGTGAGTTTTGATGCTTATCTTGATTTTATGGTTTGATGAGTATATGTGAAGGTGAATTTCTTATGTGTTGGATGTGATGCCACTGATTGCTATATATGTGATTTATGAGAAATGACATGTTATGTGAACATTTATGTTATGTTATGGTATGGTTATAGCTTGTTACTAGTTTTTATAGTAGAGTTTACTTCCTTTTTGGAATAACAAGTTGCTATATGGTGTTGTATAATGATAGTGTAATTTTATGGCTTAGGCTTGCAATACTTTGATGAAATGTGTTAAATAGTAAGGATGCATATTGCCTTTATATATGTGTAATGGTTCAATGTTGCCTTTGTATATGTGTAATGCTTCACAGTTGCGTGGTATGGATTGGAGTGTTTTATGTAGACTTGATCCTAGAATGAAGTAAAGGTAGTGTGCATACCTTGTAAGGTAATAATGTGGGTTTGAATGACCTAGAACTTACCTTGGCCTAGTGTTGAAAGAGAAGAAAGAGGCCTTCATGGACAAGTCTCCTCTGTTGTTTCCCCAAAGGTTTTCATGACCCTTGGTATTCATGGTGTAGTTAAGGGCTTATGTGGTTGGGTAATATGACCTAACTTGATTGTTATGAGTTTCCTTTGGGTGTTAAGCTTAGAGGAATGATGGTGATTGAGTTAGTAGACTCCTTTGTGTGAGATTAGGAGTGGAAACCCTCAATGATGTTAAACCTTCCTATGTGAAGAGTATGTAGGTTGGTCTTGACTTACCTTGACCTTGATGTTTGAGGGCATGATGTGATTAGGCTTACCCCAAGTGAGGGATAATGCACCCTAGATAGTAACCTTTTGAGTTCCCATGATGTTCTTATGTTGAGAATCACTTTTAGGTGATGTCGATGAAGGGTGTGCTTAAGCTTAGATTCCAAGAGTGGGATGATGTGCTTAGTTGTTAGGGTTGGTAAGTTAAATTTCTCTTAAGGTTTAGACAAGTTGCTCTTAAATGAGTTTACCCTAAGTGGGGGATGGTGATGTGAGCAATAAGGTTGTAGATATTCCTATCTTGTCCTTTTATTCTTACTTAATCTTTGAACAAAAGAGTTCCTAGTTGCTTGTTCATGATAGGAGTCTTGCATAAAATTATAATTTGCATGTTCGCTATATGTCATGTATGTTTTAAATGACACTAAGTTATGCATGTTTCGAATATGCCAAATTGCATGAAAAAGGATTTTTGATCAAATTCATGTTTTCTCATGTTGATGGTGCATTATGATATGATAGTTGTGCATTTAACTTCATGAGATAATGTGAGGATCATTCTTGATGTCACTATAATGTGTGGAGTTTTAAGCCATTAATGAGAAATTAATTCTCCTTTAAATGAAAAAAAGTGACGAGTCTCTTAAAAATGTGTGACTTTTATGACTTGGGATGTATTAATATAGGCTCACTCTTGAGAAGTGATGGTATGTCTAACTAGTGCTTTTGGCGTGTGCCTATAAATTGCATGAATTTTTGTAAATGATGCATGTTTATGAAAAGTATTATCATGCTAGAAACTGAAATTTTGTGAAATGACTTCTTATTGTTGTGATGGTTGTGGTGTGACTTACCATTTGGACTGCCGTAGGAAGGAAATATGAGCATGCTTTGGTTAAAAGTTAAGAATTTCTCATTGAAATGAATTGATCTTTGTGCATTGCTTGTATATGAACTCTATGATAACATGTAAGTACGTTAAGAGAAAGAAATTCCTCCTTAAACGTAACTAAACATGAAGATGCTAAGTATGACCTTAAAGGTATCATGACCAAAGTATAATGAACCTTTGTTGATCTACTTGACTCAAGTCTATATGCATTGAAGTATGAATTGCTTGTGTGCTTCTTGGGTGATGTTGAACTTGCCTATCTTTGACTTAAAGGTGGTTGCATAATGAGCTCTTAAAAAAATGAAATGTAAATACTATTTCATGATTAGGAGAAGGATGTTCCTCCTATGAACATGACAAGAGCCTATGTGTTTGATGCATTAAAGAGTGAGTGTATAAAGGTTTTACTTGCTTGTTTTGCATGGAGTGCAAAATGGTTTGAAGTTGTTGTTCCTTGTAAGTTTCGTGCATTAACTTTTATGTGTTGATGTGCTGAATGTTTTGAGTTTCTCTATGGTTCATTGAGTCCTTGAACTGTTTAAAATGTTCCAAGTATCATTCGAGGACGAATGTTCCCATGTGTGGGATACTGTAGGGTCTCTCAAAATTAATTAAGGTACCTAAAGCCTCACACATGCCTAAAAAGGTTAATAATATGCTAATTAAGTGTTTTACAGTAAGTATAATTGACTTGGAGTTGCTTTAAGGTGAAACGTCCAAGAACATCCAAGACATTCAAAAGTTAGCCTTAAGACGTGCTAGTGTGTTCGAGTGTGACTTTGCATGTTTTATGTGTTGTTTGGTTGTCAAATTTATAAGAAAGGTTCCTAACATGTATATGAGTGTAATTAGGGTCGAAACGTTTGGGCGCGACTCCTGAAGGACCGCCGTAGGGGTCCTTGAGGAGGACCCAACCTTGGGTCAAGAAGCTGCCCAAGGCAGCAAGACTTTGCACATAGGTGAAATGGGTCTGCGTCGCGGACTAGGAAGCCCTTGGGCCAAAAGTTTGTATCATGTCTAGGACAACGTGGACTCTACTGTTCTATGAATTAATTCCAAAAATCATGCGGGAACAGCTCCGCGTCGCAGACTTTCTCCCCGACGAAGATTTAGAAAATGAAAGTTAAGTTTGACATGTCTAAAAATCCTAATAAGTATGGGGGTGTTTTTGTAACTTTGGGAGACGGTTATAAACAGTTTTAAATACTTGTTTAATCCTTTTCCAAGCCAAAAACCCCAACACCCAATAAGAAAATCAAAATCCCAAAAACTCTCTTCTCTTCCAAATTCTCTCAAACCTCCATTGGAGGGAAAACTCAAGTTCAAGTTAGGGGCTGGATTTTCATGATTTGTTCATAAATTTCTCATGGGTCTTCAATAAAAAAGGTATGGTGATCCTTATTCCTTAGTTATTCATTCATCTAAAAGTTCAATCAAGGATTTTCAAAAGTGATTCATAGACCAAAATTCCTAATTTTAAATCTATCCATGGGTTTATTGTCAAAGTAATTTCAAAAGAATTCTAATGATGAATACATGATTAATTACAGTTTTTATGATGAATTCCAATCCAATTTCATGAAAAAACCATGATCCTCCTAATTTCTCAAATTTGCCAATAATGTGGATCTTATGATCTTGATTCTATGCTAAGTGAATTGTGATTAGATTGTATTCAATTGCTTATTACTATTGGTATTCATGTGAATTGAGTATTAATTGTTGAGAATTGATCAATGGTGATCATTGCTTGGGAGTATTGGTGAGTTGACCTAGGTCTCTCTCTATTTAGTATAGAATTGACATTGAATATATATATATATATATATATATATGTGGTTATCATGGCCTTAAAGCAAATTGATGTATTGTGAATTTGTGGTTATGATGATCACACTATGTGATGTATTATGCCTAGTCCCTCAATCTTATAGCATGTTCTAGGTATTGGTGATGTCTTCTATATGTGAATGAAGTTGTTAGGGTTAGGTTTGGTATATCTGTTGCCATTGATGAATTCCTAATGGTGATTGACCCCTACCTATGTACCCCTATATGAATGTGTGATCTTAGCTAATGTTAGGAGTCTTGAATGCAAGTGTTGAAGTTTTCATGTCTCCTATGCTATTATGTGGTGTGTGGTCAATGCTTGAATGTGCATTGTGGTATTAAGAGGGTGGATGCCTCAATGTGAAGTTGATAGCCATCATGTGATCATGTTGTCCAATCTACACATACCTTATGCATGTCTATAAGTAGTATAGGTTCATGGTGTCTAATGAAAGGACAATTCTGATATGAACCAATCTCTAATACTATGCATGTAAAGTATATGTCCATGAAGCATCATGTGTATCTTAATTAGGATTAATTGATACGTGTACTAGTGTAGGCAAGGGTATGGTACTTTGCCTATACATTGCACATGTCTACCTTGATAGAATAGCTCCTAGGGTAGTATCTCTATGTACATTAATATGAATGCATGCCTAAGCTATGAACATTAAAGTACATACATTATGATGTCAATAATATGATATGAAGCAAAGTATGTGTAACAACCCAAAAAAAAACTATGCGAAGTAATGCTTAAACGTACCTAGAATGCATGGATTAGACCGGGTTCACACGGCTTGTTGCGCGTAGAACCAGACCTAAGAACCTATGCACTAGCCAAGCCAACAAACTTGGTGAGTTATTTGAGCTAGGCAAGGTGAGAACCAAACATGTAGGGCAACCGATTATGAAGGTTTACCCGGATGAGTCTTAACCGGACTTAAAAAGGGGTAATCTTAAGTTTTGAGGGGTAATCTTAAGTTTGGAGGGTCTAGGGGTAAAATTGTCTTTTCCAAGCTAAGGGTAGTATCGTAACTACCCCAAATAATTAATTAATTAATTAATATGGTTAAGGGGCAATTTGGGTAGAGGTGGCCGAATTTGACCCTTTAAGCGAAATCTAGCTCCACCCGGGTTCGAGCCTTGGTGGAAGCAATGATTAAATTGATTTAATTAGTATTTAGTGAATTAGTTAAATTAATTAATATCTAATATTCTAATTTAAGTAAAGGAGAATAAGATTTTTAATAAAGAAAATAATAATAAAATTAATAAATAATGAGGAGTCCTAGTTTGACTAAGTCTCCACCTAACTCTCCTAATCCTAATCCTCTCATTCTCACATCTCTCACTCTCATTCTTACGTTTTTTAGCAGTAAAATAAATGAAAATAATAGTTCTTCACTCTTGAAGAACTTACACACAAACACTCAAACGAAAAGCTAAGCTAAAAACGAAAATCAACAACATTTTTCTCGACGGATTGTGTTTGGGATTTTGGTGGTGAGGCAGTGGTGTCGTGGGAATAGGCAGCATTGAAACAAGTGTGGAACGAAATTAAGGTATGGGTTTTGTTCCCTCTTGGTCCCTTTCCCAAGAGACCCCTAAGTTCAGCTTAATTCCAGTCAAAAAAAGAACTAAGGTTGTCCCCGTTGCATGCCCCTGTCACTAGATCCATTGAAAGATTTAAAGTATGCGTTGGTATGACTTCTGGTAGATAATTTTAGGGCTGGTTGTGATTACGTGTTTGAATGTGTATTCGGAAATTATGTGAGAAATGAAAGATGTGTTCGGAAAAAGTGAATTACGTTAACTTGATTATGCATGTGTGTGCCGTGAGTTAGCCATGGTTTGAAGCCTGGATTTTTACATGTTAAAATGTTGTATTTTATGTATATGAATATGTTAAAAATGTGATGTTCATATGAGTTCAAAGTTGCTGAATTGAATGATAATTCTTGATTGAAAGTAACCTTGAAAATGCACCTAAAGATCTACCTAAAAACTACTC
Source organism: Solanum sitiens (assembly GCA_016801875.1). Classification (NCBI taxonomy): domain Eukaryota; kingdom Viridiplantae; phylum Streptophyta; class Magnoliopsida; order Solanales; family Solanaceae; genus Solanum; species Solanum sitiens. The sequence goes on along the minus strand of JABWTJ010000442.1, from coordinate 589,831 downwards.
GAAATGTCTTGATGTTTAACGTGAAAGAGAGTGAGAAACTGGACTGTAAAAAGGTGATTAAATTCTCGAAAATAACCATGCAAACTCACCTAAATATGCACTAGATGTTACACGAAAATTTATCCTAAATCTAAGATCTAAAAGTTGAGAAAATGGAATGCAAAGAGGGTGAAAACTTTTCCAGCATTCTGGAAATTTGTTTTTGGGCAGCTTACTGTAAAAAAATCACGTTCTAAAATATTTTTTAAAATGCTTGAGGTCAGTAGGGATTGAACCCAAGACCTCACCATATACATGTCATAAAAAATTAAATAATAAAATGTGGTAAGGGGGATTCGAAATGGGGTAAAACTCAACTGAAAAGTTAGGGGGAAAATAAAAGAAAATGAAGTGAGGCGTGTGGGGTTCGAACCCACAACCTCTTGGACGGATGAAGGAGAGAGGAGAAGAATGAAATAAAGAAATAATAAAAATGAGATATATGGGATTCGAACCCACAACCTCCTTGCCTTAAACAAGAAAGAGAGGAGGAAAAGAAAGGAAACATTATGGGAGTGATGGGGATCGAACTAGGGTCCCCCAAATCTGAAAAATGCAATCATCAAGTTCAATATAAGATTAAGTGTTTCTCAAGGGATTCGAAATCGGGTTCCCTTGCCCAGTTTTGTAGTGACACGTAAGTCTTACGTGATTAAATAATTAATGAATGCTGCCTATAGGAATCAAATTGAGACCTTGGCATACTTACAAGATGTATAAGTCTTGTACCACATAATCTTGGACAATATAAATCACTTAAATGAACTATGAATGAAGCCTCATGGCTTGTGTGTGTGGACTCAATGTGTGATGAATGATGAGACCCCAGAAGAGTTAAGTAAGAGTGTGAAACACACTAAAAGGCCAAGTGCATTGGCATAAGATGAAATGAACATTCACGTAAAAAGGGGTGAGTAATTATGAAGGGCAAATGTGCTAAGACTAATGAATGTTGTGAAAACATGATAAGAGGCTAATGTGAAATATGACAGCAATCTCAAATGAGCCTAAGTAAATGTTACCAAAACGTACTCACCTATGAGAGTGTAAAGTTAATGAAGAGACCAGTCTCTATGAACACTCTAATGAAAGTATTAAAGTTAATGCATACTTACTACTAATGATGAGATGAGAAATCATCTAATGAGCAATGATGTCCTCATGCTAGAAGCCAGCTTCTATGATGTATGTGATGAATGTAATGGAACTTTATACTGAGCACGGATAGGCTAGCTATGAGTGGCGATTCCTTCTTTCGGGAAGGCAGAGGTTCGTGTAATTCTCATGAGATGAGACTTTCTGTCCAGATGGGTATGGGTCTCCTTATATCTCCTAGTCTTTGAACCTATGCAGCCAAAATAGGGATCTAGCAGGGTTCAATCCCCTATATACGCTAGCATGTTTTTGGTTTCACTTTGGCCGGTGATTCCACCTCTTTTCAGTGTGGGTAGACACAGGATTTCATGGAGCTCACATGATCTATGTCAGTTAAAGTTAAAGTTCCCAAAGAATTAATGAGGCCATCCTCATATAATGCACACAATGAAATGAACGATACTAAAGGTGTTAGGTTAGGATAATCAAGAGGTGAACTAGACTTATGTAATGACACTAGGTCATTCTTAGTCATTGAACAGTGAACCCAATGAGAGTCTTAAACTACATCCTAGGTATAGCTGGTGTTTACACTAGCCTATGAATGAAATGAAATGAAGTACGTAAGAATGAATGAAGCAGACTCTGTGTTTGCTAAACTCCCTAGTTGAGGTCCCATATGTTCAGCCCTCATTATGGGAAGTCCTAATGTTAAGTCCATGATTCCAAGGTCTCATGTCCTATGAACGAATGAAATGAAATATGATATGTGCTATATGCAATATGTTATGTGCTATATGCAATATGTTAAGTGTTGTATGCAATATGATATGTATGATGATGCATGTTACTCACATAGCATGAATTTCCTAATCCGATTTTGGCAAGTCCACTGACTTGACTTTCCATAATTCATATCGTTAGGAGAGAGCTCTTATTAATCATGCATGTCTGTGGTGTGTGCTTGCATATACCCATACTTAGTACAAGTGTGTACTAATTCCATACATTTATCTACTTTTAGGTGCAGGTGCAGCTGGACGTTAGAGCTTACGAGTCGACGCAAAAGTTATCCGGACGTGGAGCTTTCATCCGGATTTGGTAGGCCCTTATGATTTCGAGGATGCTTAATGGCTTATTCTAGCGTAGACGTAGGCATGAGCTAGTAGAGTATGTTCCACTAGCGTTTCTTTCGTATTTACTTTCAGATGTTGTATTGGTGCCATTTTGGCAACTCTATATTTATGACTATATCTTTGATTTGATTATCTTGATTTAGATGGTTGTTGTGAACGCTTATGAGTTTACGTAGATAGTATTATGTGAGATCAATGTTTTCCAATATAAAGTTTAAGTAAATAAAAGTTCAAAGTTTCCGCTAAAATTAACCTAGATGAAGTAACAGTAACGTATGTAGGCTTGTCTGCGACCTCTGAGAGGTCAACGACGCCGGTCTCGTCTGGGGTCTAGATTCCGGTTGTGACAAAGTTGGTATCAGAGCATTAGGTTAAATTCCAAGGATAATAAGTTCACATCAACCACATCGAGTAGTTTCTAACTTATGGTAGTGAAGTGCACCACTATCATGAATTAGAGACTGCATGATGCATAGGAAAATTTCCCTTTTTCTGATCTTATCATGCTTTCCTTAATGTCTTATTTCTTTGTGTTATGAGCGTATCTAACATCAATTCTTATCTTTCAGAAATTGAACACAAGGAGGAACACTGGTCGGGGAAGAGGAAGAGCAGCTGCTGGGGGAAACCAAGTTCCACCCCAAGCCCCAGCTGCTGGAATGGAGATGCATGTTAACCCAGCTGGATTGACAAATGGAGAAGTGAGGACAGCCCTGGCACAGATGGCCCAAGACATCACTTTACAAGCTTAGGCTATGACAGCCCAAGCGTAGCAACGAGGTGTTCCCAGAGAGAACCCACCAGCCAGTACCATGGCTAGCAGGTTAAGGGACTTCACGAGGATGAACCCTCCCGTTTACACTGGATCTAAGACTGCGGAGGATCCCCAGGAGTTTGTGGATGAGATCCACAAGATACTGTGTGCAATGGGTTTGACTGAGGTGGAGAAGGCTGAGCTGGCATCCTACCAGCTAAAGGATGTAGCTCAATCCTGGTATAAGATATTGCAGGATAGCAGGGACTTAGAAGGAGGTCCTACGACTTGGGATCTTTTCAAGACGGCTTTTCTGGAGCGGTTCTTTCCCAGAGAAATGAAGGAGGCTAAGGTTGAGGAATTCATCAACCTTAAGCAGGGCTCGATGTCAGTTAGGGATTACTCCATGAAGTTCGTAAAACTTTCCAGGTATGCCACTTATCTTGTGTCTAACAGTAGAGACGAGATAAGTAGATTCTTGACAGGGATTGCTGAGGATCTCGAGGAGGAGTGTAGGGCAGCTATGCTGCATAACAACATGGACCTTTCCAGGCTTATGGTCCATATCCAGCAAGTGGAGGAAAGCAGGAAGAGGAAGCACACTAGGGCAGGGAAAAGGTCAAGGCAAGCTAAGGAGAATTTTTCAAGAAAGAGTAGTACTGAAATCAGGGATAAGCCCAGGTTTACGAAGGGACTCTCCCACCAAGGGGATTCAAGTTCATCCAAGGGTAGCTATGATAGGATTCCGAGTCCAGAGTTAAGAGAAACAATGAAGTAGATACACCTCAGGAGAGGCCACCTTGCACGAAGTGTGGCGAACTGTATGGAGGAGAGTGTATGATGGGCTCTAACGCTTGTTATAGTTATGGCAAACCGGGTCACATGGTGAAGGATTGTCCGAATAGGAGAAGTCAAGAACAAGGGAAGGAGAGAGTTCAGCCTAATGATCCAAGTGAAGAGGCTCCAAGGAGACAACGATTCTTCGCACTCAAGTCTAGGGGTGCAGGGGAAGGCACTTCTGGTGAAGTCTCGGGTGCGTAGACTTAATTAGTCTTTCATGTATTTGACTGTGTATGGTGTTTATGCACTAGTATGAGGTTAATATGTTTGAGTCATCATGTTGGTTGCTGATTTGGATGACTTATATGTTTACTTATGTTGTATGCTTTGATGAGACTAGTTTAGGAAAGAGTTCCTTAGTCTATTAATGTGAAGCTACTAGTACGGTTCAAGGATGTGCACCATCATGTTAATATGTGAATCAGATATTCACCAATGAGAAGTATTGAATTACCTATGTATGCATACGTTCTATATATGACTTACTTATTGCTAGTAAAGAGTAGTGTCATTCGGGGAAGAATGTTCCTAGGGGGGGGGATAATGTAACAACCCGAAAATAACTATGCGAAGTAATGCTTAAACATACCTAGAATGCATGGATTAGACCGGGTTCACACAGCTTGTTGCGCGTAGAACCAGACCTCAGAACCTATGCACTAGCCAAGACGACCAACTTAGTGAGTTAGTTGAGCTAGGCAAGGTGAGAACCAAACATGTAGGGAAACCGAATATGAAGATTTACCCGGATGAGTCTTAACCGGACTTAAAAAGGAGTAATCTTAAGTTTGGAGGGTCTAAGGGTAAAATGGTCTTTTCCAAGCTAAGGGTAGTATCATAATTACCCCAAATAATTAATTAATTAATTAATTAATATGGTTACGGGGCAATTTTGGTAGAGGTGGCCGAATTTGACCCTTTAAGCGAAATCTAGCTCCACCCGGGTTCGAGCCTTGGTGGAAGCAATGATTAAATTGATTTAACTATTATTTAGTGAATTAGTTAAATTAATTAATATCTAATTTTCTGATTTAAGTATAGGAAAAATCAGATTTTTAATAAAAAATAATAATAATAAAAATAATAAATAATGAGGAGTCCTAGTTTGACTAAGTCTCCACCTACCTAATCCTAATTCTCTCATTCTCACGTCTCTCACTTTCATTCTCACGTTCTTTATCAGTAAAAGAACTGAAAATAATAGTTCTTCACTCTTGAAGAACTTACACACAAAAACTCAAACGAAAAGCTAAGCTAAAAACGAAAATGAACAACATTCTTCTCGACGGATTGTGTTTGGGATTTTGGTGGTGAGGCAGTGGTGTCGTGGGAATAGGCAGCATTGAAACAAGTGTGGAACGACATTAAGGTATGGGTTTTCTTCCCTCTTGGTCCCTTTCCCAAGAGACCCCTAAGTTCAGCTTAATTCCAGTCAAAACAAAAAAATAAGGTTGTCCCCGTTACATGCCCCTGTCATTAGATCCTTTGAAAGATTTAAAGTATGCGTTAGTATGACTTCTGGTAGATGATTTTAGGGATGGTTGTGATTACGTGTTTGAATGTGTATTCGGAAATTATGTGAGAAATGAAAGATGTGTTCCGAAAAAGTGAATTACGTTAACTTGATTGTGCATGTGTGTACCGTGAGTTAGCCATGCTTTAAAGCCTGGATTTTTACATGTTAAAATGTTGTATTTTACGTATATGAATATGTTAAAAACGTGATGTTCATATGAGTTCAAAGTTGCTGAATTGAATGATAATTCTTGATTGAAAATAACCTTGAAAATGCACCTAAAGATCTCCCTAAAAACTACTAGAAATGTCTTGATGTTTAACGTGAAAGAGGGTGAAAAAATGGACTGCAAAAAGGTGATTAAATTCTCAAAAATAACCATGCAAACTCACCTAAAGATGCACTAGATGTTACACGAAAATTTATCCTAAATCTAACATCTAATAGTTGAGAATATGGAATGCAAAGAGGGTGAAAACATTTCCAGCATTCTGGAAATTTGTTTTTGGGCAGCTTACTGTAAAAAAATCACGTTCTAAATTATTTTTTAAATGCTTGAGGTCAGTGGAATTGAACACAAGACCTCACCATATACATGTAATAAAAAATTAAATAATAAAATGTGGTAAGGGGGATTCGAAATGGGGTAAAACTCAAGTGAAAAGTTAGAGGGAAAATAAAAGAAAATGAAGTGAGGTGTGTGGGGTTCGAACCCACAACCTCTTGGACGGATGAAGGAGAGAAGAGAAGAATGAAATAATAAAAATGAGATATATGGGATTCGAACCCACAACCTCCTTGCCTTGAACGAGAAAGAGAGGAGGAAAAGAAAGGAAATATTATGGGAGTGATGGGGATCGAACTAGCGTCCCCCAAATCTGAAAAATGCAATTATCAAGTTTAATATAAGATTAAGTGTTTCTCAAGGGATTCGAAATCGGGTTCCCTTGCCCAATTTTGTAGTGACACGTAAGTCTTACGTGATTAAATAATTAATGAATGCTGCCTATAGGAATCAAATTGAGACCTTGGCATACTTACAAGATGCATAACTCTTGTACCACATAATCTTGGGCAATATAAATCACTTAAATGAACTATGAATGAAGCCTCATGGCTTGTGTGTGTGGACTCATAGGTCCAGCAAACGTTTATAAAGTAAGTGAACCTAAGATGTTATGTGATGAATGATGAGACCCCAGAAGAGTTAAGTAAGAGTGTGAAACACACTAAAATGCCAAGTGCATTGGCATATGATGAAATGAACATTCACGTAAAAAGGGGTGAGTAATTATGAAGGGCAAATGTGCTAAGACTAATGAATGTTGTGAAAACATGATAAGAGGCTAATGTGAAATATGACAGCAATCTCAAATGAGCCTAAGTAAATGTTACCAAAACGTACTCACCTATGAGAGTGTAAAGTTAATGAAGAGACCAGTCTCTATGAACACTCTAATGAAGGTATTAAAGTTAATGCATACTTACTACTAATGATGAGATGAGAAATCATCTAATGAGCAATGATGTCCTCATGCTAGAAGCCAGCTTCTATGATGTATGTGATGAATGTAATGGAACTTTATACTGAGAACCGATAGGCTAGCTATGAGTGGCGATTCCTTCTTTCGGGAAGGCAGAGGTTCGTGTAATTCTCATGAGATGAGACTTTCTGTCCAGATGGGTATGGGTCTCCTTATATCTCCTAGTCTTTGAACCTATGCAGCCAAAATAGGGATCTAGCAGGGTTCAATCCCCTATATACGCTAGCATGTTTTTGGTTTCACTTTGGCCGGTGATTCCACCTCTTTTCAGTGTGGGTAGACACAGGATTTCATGGAGCTCACATGATCTATGTCAGTTAAAGTTAAAGTTCCCAAAGAATTAATGAGGCCATCCTCATATAATGCACACAATGAAATGAACGATACTAAAGGTGTTAGGTTAGGATAATCAAGAGGTGAACTAGACTTATGTAATGACACTAGGTCATTCTTAGTCATTGAACAGTGAACCCAATGAGAGTCTTAAACTACATCCTAGGTATAGCTGGTGTTTACACTAGCCTATGAATGAAATGAAATAAAGTACGTATGAATGAATCAAGCAGACTCTGTGTTTGCTAAACTCCCTAGTTGAGGTCCCATATGATGAGCCCTCATTTTGGGAAGTCCTAATGTTAAGTCCATGATTCCAAGGTCTCATGGCCTATGAACGAATGAAATGAAATATGATATGTGATATGCGCAATATGTTATGTGCTATATGAAATATGTTATGTGTTGTGTGCAATATGATACGTATGATGATGCATGTTACTCTCATAGCATGACTTTCCTAATCCGATTTTGGCAAGTCCACTGACTTGACTTTCCATAATTCATATCGTTAGGAGAGAGCTCTTATTAATCATGCATGTCCGTGGTTTGTGCTTGCATATACCCATTCTTAGTACAAGTGTGTACTAATTCCATACATTTATCTACTTTTAGGTGCAGGTGCAGCTGGACGATAGAGCTTACGAGTCAACGCAGAAGTTAACCAGACGTGGATCTTTCATCCGGATTTGGTAGGACCTCATGCTTTCGAGGATGCTTACTGGCTTATTCTAGCGTAGACGTAGGCATGATCTAGTGGAGTATGTTCTACTAGTGTTTCTTTCGTATTTACTTTCAGACGTTGTATTGGTGCCATTTTGGCAACTCTATATTCATGACTATATCTTTGATTTGATTATCTTGATTTAGATGGTTGTTGTGAACGCTTATGAGTTTACGTAGATAGTATTATGCGAGATCAATGTTTTCTAATATAAAGTTTAAGTAAACAAAAGTTCAAATTTTCCGCTAAAATTAACCTAGATGAAGTAACAATGACGTATGTAAGCTTGTCTGTGACCTCTGAGAGGTCAACAACGCCGGTCTCGTCTGAGGTCTAGATTCCGATTGTGACAGTATGAACATGTGTGGGTCAAGAGTGTTTATGTGAAAGGTTTGCTCACATACATTTACATACACACACATGAAAGCATGTATATGATGCTTGTATGATGATCTAGTAAATAGTGGGTCTCTTGGAAGATGTTCTTAATTGTATCCTAAACTAGATGGTGCTTGAATATGCTACGTCCATGTGAAATGTTTTCTCACATGATTTAGGTTGATGAAAGGACTCTCTCATCTATGCCCTATGATCTAAGCATATGAGGAGTTAGACCTCCTAAAGCCTACTTTTATAAAGTAATGTGAATAAAGGTTTTTCAATAAAGGGAACTTAGCTTAGCAACGAGTAAACTTGAAGATGATTGGTGCCCTTCCTAATATGGGAAAGATTGTTTACCATAGTCCTCACGAGGTGGATAACTACAATGCCTCAATAGGAATAAAGAGGGTTTCCATATATGCCTCCGAGTTCCATAAACTATGTTTGCCCCATTGGATCTAGCAAGTGATATCATCTAATATGCTAGCATGATGTTAATGTTTTACTTTAGCAATGTAGAGCACCTCCTTTTGGTGTGAGGTTCTACGATACCAAACTTCATGTTTAGAACCCATAGTCTTAGTGTCGGTTAGGGCTAGAGTTTCCCTATAGTAAAATGGACAATGGAAGTAAAGTAAGGAACCCTAACTAGGATGACCTAAGGGAAGTTGCTTAGTGTAGGTGGGGGTATAGGACTTCACCTATGCATTGCATAAGTAGTTCTTGCAGGAAGTTCTAGGAGGGTATTCTATATGTATATGTATAAGTATATGTCTCTTATGCATGACATTATGGTATTAACCTACTTGTTATGATAATATGCATAGTATGACTCATATGGTGTCTATTTGATGTGGTCTCGCCTTATATGCATAATGTTGGTCTTATTTACTATATGATGAAGGTACTTCTTGTTATGCATGTATGTGACTAAAGTTATCATGTTGATGTATGAAGTAAATGGTATGTTTGTGGTCTCTTTGTGAGTTTACTAAGTATGTGTGAGGTTATGGGACTTCACATGTACATTGAACTAGTAGGCTTAGATTGGGATTATGAGTAAGGTCTTATGATGTCTTTATGAAATGATGTTGAATTATGCATTAGTTGACTATTGCCTTATTACGATGTCATTGGTAGTGTTGACTTGTATGTTATCTTTGAATGAGTCTTCTATATGGTCCATAAAGTATGTTGGGTCAATTTTGAAGTATAAGTATTATGATATGCTATGTTTCTATTAATTTATATGTTGACTTAATGAAGGTTATATGAATGTTGACCTTGGTGACTGTCACATCCGGGGAGCACCCCTTAGAAGTAACCGGCGGCGGCGGCCTCGGAGAGGACTAAGACTAGCCTCTTAGCATTCGTTATTACATTCATAGGTTAAAAAGTGCGGAAAATTAAAACTTTCAATGTACATCTACTTCATGAGGTTTACTTAGACGATTACACATAATATTTACATAGGGAGTTTACTTAGACTCCTCTCAATAAGAAGCATTACATAGGCTACTTTTATTTCACATACATAGTATAATAATAGATATCAGAAGAAGTCTACAATAAGTCTCATATTTAAACCATCTAAGTCGAATATAACCTTCGGGCATAGCCGTTACTTTACTTCAATAAAATCCACATATAGGCATATACAACAATTGTCTTCAAATGAAACAAAAAGAACTAAGTGTATTAAAACTAGAACAGTATCAATAGCTAGATAGTAGCATCGTCCTCGGAAGGTGAGGACCTACCAAACTTGGAGAATGAGAGTCCAAGTATCTTCAGATGTCCCTTCTAGAAGCTCAACGGACGGAACCTACAAATTGTAGAAATATAGAAATATGGGTTAGTACACACTTGTACTAAGTATGGGAATATGCACATAAAACATTTGAAATCATGCTAAAGGGGACATTTGTTCAAAACCATGCTAAGTTACATTGAAAAGCCTTATGCACAATCAAGAGCACATATAAGATAATAATCACATATTCCTTAAGACAAAACCATATTCAACACAAGACCAACATCATCAAGTATAAGCAAGTCAACATGTGTAATAGCATAATCGATTACATAACCAACCCAACTCTAACATCATGTTATAACAACAAAGCATGCATATAAGGGTTCATAACATTATCAGACATACAAGACCATTACTCATAACCCAACATTAAGTCAACAAGTGCAATGACCAAGTAAAGTCCCATAACCTTATTCAACCAAGTAAACCCAACAAAAGACCATAAGCAATGTCTAACATGATATGACCTAGCATTAAGAGGAATCATCATCATATATAGCAACATAGACCAATAGAATGTTCATTAATGAAACTAACATAGCATAAGGTCATTAACATGTAAGGTCAACATATGCATATCATTTGCTTTATAAAACATAAGAACAACCTCCCAAGACTTCCCTCAAGGCCAACTAGTGCAATGTATAGGTAGAGTCCCATACCCTACCTAAACTAAGTCAAACCCCTTAGATCACCCTATTTAGTGTTCACATTATTACTTCATTTTACTTTTGGGAACACTTTCTTTAACCGACATAGACCAGATGAGCTAAATGTGGAATCGGTGTCACGAAACCCTACACCGAAAGAAGGTGGACTACTTTCCAAGGTAGTACCAAAACATGAACATAGCATTCTAGGTGGATCCACTAGCTAGTATTCCTATGGGGGCATAATTCAAGAACTAGGAGATATACTTGGGATCCTTTTGATGCACAATTGAACTATGTCACCATCTCATGAGAACCATTGTGAACCTACCTTCCCACATTGGGAAGGGACACATCTCACATCTAGTTCACTCGGTTCTAAGCTAGGGTCTCTTTTTGAAATGTCTTTAAGACTTTATTTATCATCATAACTTATTATTGGCCATAGGAGACTAACCCCTTGTATATTCATATCATTAGCTAATTAGGAATTGCATGACAATATCCTTTCAACACAACCCTTATATGTGAGATCAACACATTATACTCATCATGTTATAATAAGATACATAGGCAATTCATAACCAACCTTATATCATTTCATCTTAAACATAATCTCACACATTCACATAATCAAGACATTTCATACCAACACCTAATCAATATAATAACAAGGCATGTTTCAATTGAACTTCATCACCAAGTAAAAGCCATCACAACTTAAAGGTTCAAGATCCCAAAGTCTTACCAATTTTCCTTCAACAAGCCACCATCATTGATCTTTCCCTCAACAAATCCAATTTCATCATCAATAGGTGTAATAAAATCATTCAATAGTAATTAACACAATAACTAACTCAATTCCATCAATACTAATCATTTCAACAAGAGTTCATAACATAGGGTTAGGGAATTTGGGTCAATTCATGATCTATTCCACAATCTATGTTAATTCATCAAGAACCAATGTAATTCAACCATAATACAACATAATATAATAATAATTACCAAAATAAACCATAAAAAATACAATTTTAGAAGATCAAATTCGTATTAGGAAGAAACTCATATGAAATAATCTTTTTGAAAACCAATTTTGGAAGAACCCTTTGGGGAAAGGAATATCATAAAAGGTGAAAGGATCTCATACCTTGTTATTAGTTGAAGATTTATGGATAAAAACACCCTTCTTGCTTCCCTAATGACCTTGACATATCCCTTCAATGGAGTTCTTCATGGGGGAGAGAGAAAGTAGAGAGAAGGAAGAGCATTTGGGTTTGGGAATTTGGGGGTGTTAAGTTGTGTTTAGACTTAGGGTAGGTTATATAGTTATTTAAGTAACCTAATTATCCACCCGTTAATCACTAATTAAGCCCCTAACTAACTAACTTAATTAAATGAAGACTTTAAAACTCACCACCGAATTTGTAGAACTGACCTACGAGACCACGACCTACGATCTGTAGGTCAGTCGACGGGCCTTGGGACCAACCGTCCTGTGCAATCGTAGTTTTGGTCAGAGAGTTGCCAAATTGACCTATTTGTGAAAATGGATAAGTGACCATCGACAAAGGCATCGACGACCCGTCGATCAGGCCACGCCTCATCGCCTGCAACTGTCAATGGCTACTGCCTACACTGCCTCAATTGGCAGCTCTAAGTCAAAATGAAAGAGTCCTTCTCAAGGACCCTTAAGGTGGTCCTTGGGGATTCGTACCTGGACGTTTTGACCCTAAACTTACTCTACTACATGTTTGACACCTTTTACCAAATTTCATCCTCTTCCAACTCTTAAAACCCCGTGAAATACGCTAAGGCACACCAGCAATTTTTTGACTAGTCTCCGGATGTCATGTATGTTCCTTGACATTTTGACTATAAAACATCCCAAATGACTTTTATACATTACTATTGACCTTAAAACGGTGATATATACCTTAGACACTCATGTGAGGCTCTAGCCTAGTTCTTGGATTTTCGGAGTGTTACAGTGAACTTAAGGTGATGCTGGAGTATGGATACTGGAATAGGACATTATTCATGCATTTCACCAAGTGTTACTAGAGGGTTTCTTGGGCTAAGTGAAGTAAGGCAAAAGTAAGGTAATACTATGAATATGATAAATAAGCCTCAAATGTCATATGTGGCTTTATGTGATGTTGTGACTATTGTACATGTCTATATGAAGTATGTGAATTATATTGTACTTATTGAATCATTGTTCGTGAAGTTTAACTAAAAGGAATGATGCATGGTTTTCTAAACCAAATGTCCTCTTTCAATTCATGTTTTGGCATGGTTTGCATACTTAGTGCATTATTTTACTAACACCATTTTCTTCACCTTTTTACACAAAGTGTAGGTTATGCATGCTTAAAGGATGTCTCTAAGGTGAAGTGATTGATATGTGTTTCCCAAGCTCAAGGCAAAGGATCCTTAAGTTTAAGGATTTCTTATGTCATGTTTTATGTAAAGTTATGTAATAAATTAGTTAATGTTTTATGTTGTAAATGATGTGTCCCTATTATATTCTATGATGTTAAGTCTAAGATGGAAAAAGAGTCTTAGAGTCTAAATATGTATTATGACTTCTATTTCATATATATATATATATATATATATATATATATATATGAAGTGATGTTTCTACCATATGATGTGCTGTGAAAAGTTTTAAATTTTCCGCTATATTTCATATGACAATGCGATGAATGATTACTATGGGCTTGTATAAGACCTCTGAGAGGCCAAGTACGCCTTGTTACTTCTAGCGGGTGCTCCCAGGTCGTGACACCTTACCTTTACGTGATAATAGACATCACATCTATGTATGACTTAATTTTAACCCTCGAACCAAATGATACTAGACTATTAGATAGTATCACAATAAAACTATGTTGATAATTCTTTTCTTATTATGTACCTTCTTGGTCTTGCAAGTAGCAACAACGCGAGTTCGACCACCGTTAAGAAAGATTTCTAAATGAAAGAATTATCAATGCGTGCTATAACACTACTCAAGAATGGCTTAATTACTATTCATACGTTGTTAACCGCTCATGGTTCCCACACCCCTAGTTGTGGATTTACTTATCCATATTAGTAAGAACACAATTCATGTTTTTAGATGAAAGAATCATGAACTTACGTAATAATTGGAATAAACCCAAAAACTCAACTTGAATTGCAAAACAAAAATCTTCAAAATGTGCTTTAGAAATCATCAATTTCCAAAGGTTTGTAAGTTAATCTTCCAAAGAATAAACTAAACAAGAACAATAATATCTAACCCCCAAAACGAGGTTTACATACCCTTTATATAGAAAACTATTTTTTTATATAAAAAGGAAATGAACTAATGAAATAAAGCTCCTAGACGCGTCTTCATTATACAAGGCTGACCTACGGTCCATAGGTCCCTTCCGTGGCTCATGACTTAGGAAATTTTCAACCTTCAAATCTTCAAATTGTCTGTCAATAGGCCTCTTCAACGTTCTGTCGACCATAAGCAAGCGCATCGTAGTTAGTTTTGGATCACCCAATCCAAACTTCTTATTGATTGACAATGTTATGAGATTAATGCTAGCACCATGATCACACAATGGCTTAGAAAAGTGCATTAACCCAATGGTACAGGGGATAGTGAAAGCACTAGGATCTTCCTTTTTTTGCACAAGGGAGCTTGTAGTAATAGCACAACAATGTTGCAAATAATCATCATCTTTGAAACTCACATATCTCTTCTTTGTCACCATGTCCTCCATAAAATTAGCATACCCTGGTATTTGCTCCAAATATTCTATCAACGGAACATCGATGGAAAGATGTTTTAACATAGTGATAAATCTGTGGTATTTTCCTTCTTTAGTCTTCTTTTGCTAGTCTAAGTGGAAAAGGATGTGGAGGTCTAGGTTTGGAAACCACTTTCTCTGTTACCACAACTTTTTTCTCTATCTCATTCTCAAACTCTCTCTTATTCTAAAGCACATAATCCTCTCTACTAGTATCGATTTCCACGTTTGCATTAATGGATCCATAGTTTGCTAAAGCCCTCGAGTATTGACTACCATACCATTCTCATCGTTCTTTTGATTCTAGATAGTTTTGCTTGGAAAAGTTCCAGGTTGGCGTGGGTTTACTGTAGTAGACAACTGTGTCATCTTTAGCTCAAGATGCATTATGTACACTGAATGGGTGTCAACTTTTTGACCAATTCAAGACAAGTCATTCCACATCTCCTTCACATTCTCATCAGTCGCATCAAACCTTAACGTCATCTTCTGCATCATATCCTCAGTACATTACATATTATCTCAAGGTTCCCTAGGACCATATTCCCCAATTTTGAGGAGGAACATAAGGTCCAACCCGATCATTTCTGTAGCCATAGTTGTTTCAGCTGTAGTTGTTTTCCCCATTGTAGCTCTCATATCTGACATATTGACCCTCTCGGTTGTAATCTCCATATTACCGACCTTGATTTCCTTGAATATGACGGAAATTATCCTTGTTGGAACCTTGGGCATTTGGTTAGAAACCCCCCGTCTGTTCATTCACCACATAAGCATCTTTCTCATTATGATACTCCTCAGATGGTGGTTGATTCTAGTAGAATAGTTCACAAAATTTATCTTCTCAGCACCTCCGCTCACATGCTTCAATACCAACCCCAACTTCGTTCTTATCTGTGCCATCTCCTCACGCATATCATCTCTGGATAGGTTGCATGTGGCTTTGACTGCAAATGTTTTTCTCCCAGTATCTGACTTTCTAGTGCTCCAAGCTTTGTTGTTACAAGAGATCTAATCTAGTTTCTCTGCAATCTTCTCAAAAGTGTATTCTCAATAAGAACCCCCAACAATAGTTTCAAGCACCGCCTTAATGTTATTATACTACCATGGGTAGAAATACTCCTTCAGTGACGCATCATAAATGCAGTGATTTAGAACCCTTCTAATGAAAACGGCTAACCGATTCCAAGAATTACTCACAGACTCTCCAGGTAATGCCATGATGTTTTTTAGCTTATCCTTCTTGTTCAGCTTTGGGACACTAGAAAGAACTTTGTTAAGAATGTTTCAATCAATTGATCCCATGTATAGATTGATTTGTAGGAGAGTTTAGTAAACCGAACAGCTACATCGCCGGTCAATGATAAAGGAAATACTCACAGCCCAATAATATCCATATCCCATTTTGGTCGACCTACAAACTTTTTCATACAACCATGAACTTTGCTATGTGAGCATGAGGGTCAACCAACGCTAACCCTGCAAATAAGCCTCTCGCTGTAAGGATCTGTATCAAGCTACTAGTTACCACAAAGGTGTGACCCGATGGTAGAACGGTAATACAAGAGGTCCAACAGAGTCAGTAATGTTAAAGTTGAACCTGTATTTGTTTTAAATTATGGCTCCCGTGGCTCCCGCATCCTTAGTGCATCTCCCGTTCAATTTTCATCTGGACCTTGATCATTCTCATTAACCACCCTCGGAGGTTACATCCCAGCACCAATTCCTATTTCTCCTCCAATGGGTTAACTTGTACTCCGTGATGGTTCATTCTCCGTAGTGTACGGTTGAGCTCTGGATCGTAGGGAGTGAGTTGTTCTCCTTAACTCTGTGTACTTGGCATATAGAAGAGTTGTAATCTAAGAGAAAAAGAAAGAAAAAGAAAAAGTAAACTTAGGAAATAGTTGACTATATTTCAATAAAGTCGTTAAACTTAATCTAAAAGCCAATTTCCCCGGTAGTGGCACCAAAATTTGATACCCTTAAATTACAGCTCTCTAAAGAAGCGTAAGCGATCGTTATCAAGTAAAGAACCCAACTTGTAGGTTGTGGTCGATCCCACAAGGAAAATGGTTTATATTTAAAGTTAACTAAGGATTATATTTGTTTAGATAATGTATTTCCCGAAACAAGTAATTGAGGGGGGAATTTTGTGAAAAAAATTCGGAAAATTATGTAAGTAATTCGTAAGCAAGATTCAAAGTGTAAGTGTTATCAAGATGAGAAGAGAACTAGGGAATAATTGTTCCCCACAAGTGCATAACGTGGTAATACTAGTAATAGCAACCCTTTCCTAGTGTATGACATCCAAAGTGATAAGTAAGGTATCATTAAATACTTGGTCCGGCATCTAAAGAATTTTACCTTTTACCTTGGTCCTGCTAGGTGTGTATAATTTACTAACCCATACCTTTTTCTCATATTAGGCACCACATCGATGTATGGCTTTATTTTTACCCTCACACCAATGACAATAGGCTATTAGATAGTATCACACTAAATCAATGTTGATAATTGATGTACCGTGGCTGCACGGTGTTTTTAATGCATTTTGCTTAAATGTTGTGTGTGTCTGTAGCCTTTTTTAGTAGTTTTAACAAGTTTTGTGTCTTATTTTGCTTGAAAGATGTTCAGGTTGAAAACGCATAAGGCAGCTCAATAAGTGCATATTGTGACCTACGAAGGCCATCGACGGACCGTAGGTGGTGACCGTCGATGGGTAGTTCAGGATAAGGGAGAAGATCAAGCAAATCTGACCAAGTTTGGAACCACGAGAGTAAACGACGGTCTGTAAATTCATTCACTGACCATACTGGTGAACCGTCAATTGGTTTAGAGAACGTTCCACTACCTGAATTTTAAAGATTCTAAGTGTGGAATGACGGAGGCGTATCGATGGACCGTCGATAGTACCTGTTGATTTGACTCTACAACAACAGTCTGTGTTTTTTATTCTCAAGCTTTCCTCGCCCTATTGTTTTTCGAGTGTGTGATTATGTTGAGTTGAGACTAACAACTACTCTACAGGTACAGATGGATTTCAAAAAGGACATTGTCTACGCCAAGAGGGGCAAATCCAAGTCTGTTACCCCGTCTTGTCGGATGATCGTAGATTCCGATAACGAGCAAGACCCAGTCTTTGCCTTCCATGTTCCACAACATTACTGCAATAGCTAGGGTAACTAGGGGTACCCCTGAAGGTGACTTCGGACATAGTCACTGCCTGCCTATCTAATATGGAGTGCACACTGACCAGATTACCATCCAGGGCTACCTCTAGTTCTAAAGGGGGCTCAGCATTTGGGTCCAAGTCTACCTCCACTTCATGGTCGGCCCTTTCTCTAGGTCAAAAGCTGAAACTACTTTTAGTTCCCCCTCTTTGGGAGCCACTAGGTCAGAGGTCCAAGACACTAAACCTTGTCTGATGAGGCTACCAGCTCGGAGTCTACACCCGCACCCCGAGCATGTGACCTTGCACCGGCTGCTGATGAACCAAATTGGTGGTGCGTCGAGGGTCAATAACAGGTGTACAAGGATGAGAAGATGCTAAATTATAATGGGGTGATGACCCATCTGGTTATGGTGGAGTGTCGGGTCCTCACATGAAGTTTACACATGGTCCCCGAGGTGCACAGACTGTTCAATCTGCACAAATTTGACTGGATGGCTTGGGATTTAGGCACCTACAATGAGGAGATCATTCTGGAGTTATACGCTTCCAACGTAGCGACTCTCTAAGGCTTCATACAAGGCCGGGCAAGACCAACCAAAGATGAACCTCTCACCTATACTTTAGTCTGGGGCTGCCGGGTTAACCTATCCGAGGCTACCATCCGTCGTTTCCTATACGGGCCCACTGACGTCCCATAGAGGACTCCCAATACTGCAGAGTTTGACTATAGGTAGCAGGTTATACAGAGTGGTGAGTCTTGTCAGAGTTTTGCGCATCGTAAGGCGACAAAAAAATGGTTGACTAAATATCTGGAAGCCGATGGTGAGAGGGAAGATTGGGTGATAGACCCCGAGGACTAATCAAGAAGGCGTCCCTTACTTTTGTAGCCAAGTTCTTGTGGTTGCTGGTCCAACAAAGATTATCGCCCACGCAAGCTGATAATGACGTCACATGGGATATGGCGCTACTGCTAGTTGCTCTACTAGAGGAACTGGAGATAGAATTCTTGCGACTGCTTATATCGGTGATTCATGAGATGGATTTCAAGCCTTCTACCACTTACCCCTTTGCATGTCTTATTTTCCAGCTATGCAACGAAGCCGGAGTGCTAAATTGTCACTGTGATACAATTCATAATCCGACGAGGATAGTTCATATAGGCCTCATCAAGGATGATGCCAATGTAGCAACGCCGCACAGAGGTCCTAGAATTGAGGTTCCTCCACTGAGCGAGAATCTGGCGGACACTATGGATCTAGCCCAAGGGGATGACGCTGCTATACAAGAGATTGACCCCACTTCAGCCTCCCCTCATATGCAGCTAGTCGGGCCCCCATATCATCACGATCCACTCCCCCATCTGCATCACTAGTTCTTTAGCTCAGGTTCAGAAGTTAGAGGCCCAAATGACCACCCTTCTCTGCAACATTCAGCCTTGGATGCATAAATCCATTCTTGAGGCAGAGGACTGCATAGAGAAGTGGGTGGCCAAGAAGGCCAAGAAACAGATTTAGGCGGTCCACAAACATCTCGATTCTTTTGAGCTAGGGGTTCTAGCATGACTAGCCCCCACTGCTGACCTCACCTCCATCCAGGCTGAGTTGGCCAGCATGCGAGTCGACGTCTAAACCATTTTGGAGATGAGTGGGACTGATCCTGAGAGTTCTCCAGTGAGCTAGCAGAGGACTCAGTGCTCGTTGCTTTGTTTAATTTCTATGTTGAGCCACCGACGGAGCATCATGTGCTTCCCAAGAGGTACCGCTCCAGCCACACCACTGAGGCCAGTATTGAATCCCGTGCGAAGAAGAGAGCAAAGAAAAACCTAAGACCTGGAGTAGGCTAGGAGGACTTCCTTAGTAGATGAGGAGCTACGTCAGAGGAGACCACTGGAGAAAGTTATTGGCGCATCAAGTTCTGTACCGGTGATCGATGATAGGATCACTACTGATGGTGCGGAGGTTGTTGTAGGCACAACTGAGGGTGACCCAAGTGTTGATCTTATGGTTTCCAGGAAACCGGACCCACCCACATGTTGATTGTTCTTTGGCGCTATGCGTCACAGGTTTGGTTCACCTACAACCCCATTATTTTGATTTATTGCATTGGGGACAATTGCAGGGTTTTTTGGGGGGTGGGGTAAATGGAAAGTGAGTGGTAGGGAGAAGTCTAAGTAACTCAACTCACAATCCTATCTTCGGGTTTTCTTGCCTGTACTCTTTTTCCCCAAGAGACTGTTTAATTTTCTGTTGAACCGGCATGTCGTATTTTGTACAAGTATAAAAGCATGATAAATGAAGCATGATGGATGATAAAATGATACTCCGTCCTCGATAGTTCTTGCATGAATAGTTGAAAATAAGTTGAATGAGTTTGATCTACGCATGACATAAATTGGCACTCACTACATGATCTTCAACAACATGTGAACCGGGAAAGCTGATAACTTGATAGTGTAATGATGTGCTAAGAGAGTGTGAGGAGATTTGAATGTACAACTGTTGGTACCTAACTAGAACTTGCTTGGTTAGTCCTGCGAAGTGAATCTATGTTAGAATCTAGGAATTTACCATAGCCCCTTGTTTGAAATAGCCAATATCTTGCGTAAAAGAAGTTAACCAAATGAATGAATTGCTCCTTTTGATCCAAATATGTTGAGCCTGTAATATACCAAATTTTTTTTAATTCACCAACTCACCTTCCCAAGGTCTAATGTTTTTGGCCCCAGTCCCTCTTTGGACATGTGCACCTCGACTTAGGACAAAAGCCTAAGTTGAGGGTGGCTAATGCTGTAAGTGACCTCGTCTTGGCCCTGACCCGACTTTGGGTATTACCTCAACTCATGGACCAACCATGAGTTGAGGGTAGATATTAGAGTGAAGACACAAAAATGGGTATGAAAAGAGTTGGATGTTGAAAAGAAAACCTTAAGTGAGCAAAAGATATGATTCTGTGAAATTATCAATTGATTGAAAAATAAAAGAAAAATAAAAGAAAAGAAATAAAAGACGTTTAAAAGAAAAAGAGTCAAAACAAGGGAAGGTCACATCCAAAAAGGGAGCACAACGAAGAAGAAAAGAGAAGAAACATAGGGTGTCAAAGGCAATGAAAAGAGGTAGGAAACCTAGCTGCAATGTCAAGGAGGGCAAAAAGTCACTAAAAATGTACCCAAATGTACCGCACCTGACCATGATCCTACGTTACAAGCCAAGAAAGTCCTACCGTGATTCTAGAGTCAAGCATGATGAACCTAAGGAGTGAAAATAAGGGAAAGCCTATGGCGAAGAGTACTAACTATATTTGAACTTGTTCTTGAGCGCGAGTGTTGAACAAAGATCCTTGTACCCAAATTCATTATCACTGTATGAAAAATAAGGATTTATTTTGAAGTGAGGGCACTAGATGCGGTATCGGAAAGTTGGTACCTTGGTGAAAGGCAATACAGTAGAGGTGTCTGTTGCATGGTAAGTTTGTGTCGTGATGTGATCCGCCTGAGTTGACTTGTCAAACCTGAGAGATTAAGCCTGTTTGAAATCAAAGAAAAAGTTGGGGTTGATAACCATGTGATTGCTAGAGCTTAAAATGTATACTTTTGGAAAAATGTTGTTTTGAGTCATCGTGAGTCGCTTGAGGACAAACAACGAATTTAAGTTTAGGGTGTTGATGTACCGTGGTTGCACGGTGTTTTCAATGCATTTTTCTTAAGAGTAGTGTGTGTCTAAGCCCTTTTTGTAGTAGTTTTAACAAGTTTTGTGTCTTATTTTGCAGGAAAGATATCCAGGTTGAAAACGCATAAGGCAGCTGAAAAAGTGCAGATTGTGACCTACGACGGCCATCAACGTTACGTCATCTCATTGACGGACCGTAGGTGGTGACCGTCGATACGCAGTTCTGGCTAAGGGAGAAGATCAAGGAAACAGACCAAGTGTGGAACAACGAGAGAAAATGACGTTCCTGGTGGACTGTCGATTGGTTCAGAGAAGGTTGCAGTATGTGACTTTTCAAGATTCTATGTGTGGAACGACAGAGAAGCATGGACATACCGTAGAATGATCGATTGACCATACTTCTGGTCCGTCGTTTTATTTAGAGAAGGTGTTATCCGGTGAACAAAAATAATTTCAAGTATGGAGTGACCGAGACAGTCGGTGCACCGTCGATTGATCGACGGTCCGCCTGTGAGGTCATTGATTAAAGCCGCATTTTTGGGCAAAACTTTCCTTATTTCAATTCCTTTTTTTGTAGGACTATGTTTTCTATAAATAGGGGATTAAAACCTCGTTCTGGAGTTAGTTACTCTTATTATTGTTCTATTCTATGTTGGAGATTGTTGGTTGCAAACTTTGAGCAATTAATCAATTTCCGGAATTGGTTTGAAGTTATTTTCATGCAATTTCAAGTTTAATTTCTGGGTTTCTTCTTATTGTTTAGTAAGTTCATGAATTCTTTATTCAATATTATGAATTGTGATCTTGCTGGTATGGGTAACTAAATCCACAACTAGTGTTGTGGAAACCATGGATAATTAACAAAGTAATCCTAGCAACTAAGCAATTCACAAATAGTGGTTTTGCATGTATTGATAATTCTTTCGCTCACGCGTTAGAACTCGTCATATTGCTACTTGGCGGACCAAGAAGGTAGGAATAGGAAAAGAATCATTAACATAGATTTAGTGTGATACTATCTAATAGGCTAGTGTCGATTGGTGCGAAATAATAACTAAGTCATACATCGATTATGATGTCTAATATGAGGTAAAGGTAAGGGATAGTAACTTATATACACATAACCGGACAAAGGTACGTGGTGAAATTCTCTAGATACCGGACAAAGGATTTAGAGATACATAACTTGCCACTTTACATGTAAAACACTAGGAAAGAGTTGCTATTGCTAGGAATACGATGTTATGAACATGTGGGGAACACATATACCCTAGTTATTCTCATAATTTGATAAAAACTCAACATTTACTTTCGTCTACTTGTTCACTTAGATTGGTTAAGAAACTTGTTTCATAAAACCCCCCATTTAATTACTTGTTTTTGGAAATACATTGGCTAAATAGACGTGATTGTGAATTAAAGTTAAGTCTAGACAATTTTCTTCGTGGGATCGACCCAAACCTACTAGTTGGGTTCTCTACTAAATTAAAACCGCTTATTCTTCTTTAAGGAGGTGTAATTTGACCGTATCAATAATATTTTTCTTATTAACTACCTCCTTGGTTCCGGCAAGTAGAAACAAGGCAAGTTTTAACGTTGACCACCGTTAAAAAGACTTCTAAAACAAAGAATTATCGATGTATGCAATAAAACTACTTAAGAATTACTTAATTACTATTCATACATTGTTAATCTCTCATGGTTCCCACAACCGTAGTAGTGGATTTTGTTAAGAATATTATCTAGAATACAATTCATATTTTTAGATGAAAGAATCATAAACTTACGTAATAATTAGAACAAACCTATAATCTCAACTTGAATTGCAAAATTAAATTCTTAAAAACATTGTTTAGATATCAACAACTGCCAAAGGTTTGCATGTTAATTTCCCAAAACATAAACTAAACTAGAACAATAATGTCAAACCCCCAAAAACGAGGTTAACAAGCCCTATATATAGAAAACTATGTTAAAATATAAAGGAAACGAACTAAGGAAATAAAATTGCAGTAGGCGTCTTTATTGTACGGCTGACCTACAGTCTGTAAGTCAATATATGGTATATAGGTCCCTTTCGTGGCACAAGACTCAGGAAATTTTCAACCCTCAAAATCTTGAAAATCTCAGTCAACTTCTACGATCTAGCAGTCAGACTGTAAGTTAGACGATGGTCCAAAACTCTACTTTGTTGCCCAACTTCTTTGATATATTCTACGGAGTTACAGTATGGTCCGTAAGTCACTTTACGGTCCGTAAGTCATCATTGTGGCTCCAAACTTAGTCAAGACTTCCCTGATCTTTAGCAATGCCCTACCTGCCCCTCTACGATCATCATCTATTGTCATAACTCGACCTACGGTCCGTAGGTTGCCATCGTAGATGCCCTTTTCTACAATATCTTTAGTTGTATCCTCTAATCCATAAGCCAGAGTTTATTTCCTAAAATTAAGACCAAAAACACATAAAGCTAACACAAACAGGCCCTAGACAAACATAACTCTTACGTTAAATGTATTAAAAGTACCATAAACTCAGGGTACATCACACACTAGACAGAAAATGTGGAGTATTGTTTGATAATTGTATCAATGCCTTGTATGGTGAGGCTCTTTTAACATCGTGCATGACAACACCTAGAATTTTCCCCATTTGTCTGATTGATTGAGTGAGACAAGCGATAGACATGATCTTAGGCAAACAAATTTTTAAGAGTGAAACCCTATTTTCCAGTGTACCTCTTTTGTGTCCATCCTTGATCTAATTGTGATTTTTTTGGCACCCATTAAGCCTTACCCTTTTCTTAGCAGAAAGTTGAACAATTGTGACCTGTATTCATTGCTTTACCCATAACTTTTGAAGTATTGTTTGTTTGAATAACCAACTTAGGCCAAAAACCTAAGCTGGGCTGTGGTGAAAAGGAATGAAAGTCAAGAGGTGAGAAATATTCCATCTAGTTGGATTGTTTTGAAAAATAATGGAACCTCTCGCTTAATATTAAAAAAAAAATAAAAGTGAAAGAAAAAAAAAGAAGGAAAGGAGAAGACTTAAAACGAGAAAGTTGTGGGATAAAGTAGTGAAAGTTATAAAAGAAAAGGGGTATCCGATGATATCATGTAAAGTTGAAAAATGAGGTGGATTATGATCATGTTTTAATGAATAAGAAAAGGATAAAATGATTTTCGAGCAATACTCATAAATGTGGGAGCCATTAAGCATTAATTTTCACACATTTGCACTCAGCCTCATTACAAGCCTTAAAAAGACCTTTTGATCTTGAGTGAGATGAAGAGAATGTTGATTGGAAAATAAGGGAAAGCCTATGGGTGGAGTCATTCATGTGTTCATATTTTTGAGTGTGAGAGTTGTATATGATTCCCGAACTATGAGTTCTTGAGAAATTTTGTGTGAATATGGAATTAACTTTGTTGTGAGGGAATTTGAATACCTTTGTTGAGCTTTAACTTGCATTTTGCGAAAGCATTGTGAGCTTGAGTACTCTTGATGATGGTGAGTCACAACTTGAAACTTTAAATGAACAAGTGATAATTGTTTGAGTAATTTGAACCTTCTTGTGTGTTTACTTTATGTCTTATGCAACACTATTTATGCACATCTTTGTTGAACCGATAGAGCTTGAGTTTTACGTATGGACAAGTAAAATTTTAAGTTCGGGGTGTTGATGAATCCAATATTTCTACTCATTTTTTCTTTGTTTTGTTAGAATAAGTGTCCTCAAATGCCTATTTTATTCTCTAAACTGAGGTTTAAGTGTTGATATGCACCTATGAAGGCTAAGGAGATATTCAAGGACATTATCGGACAAAAATGAGCTAAAAAGCTGAAGAAGTGAAGAAAAAAGAACGTGATGATCGCCAAGACAACTCGATGAACTGCCGACGACTCTTTAGCTCGCCTAAAGTTCCAACGTGTCAGCCTTGGGTAGGAGAACCATGTTTGCCACAGAAATGTGCAGCCATCGGACAATCTATCGGTTTCGCTACGATATATTGGATCACCAAAATTTATAAGACCCGATATTCTGAAGGACCATGAAAAATAGTGATGGAAGATAACAATAGACATATTGCCGATCCACTAGGTGAGGAGCGACTTAATACGCTGAGTTGACATTCAGGTCAAAATGAATGCCACTGTAAATTGGATTTCTGAAAGATTTTCAGTACCCAGACTTGTCTCCCAAGATAGTTTGATTCCAACGGTTAGTTTTAGACTTTTCATTGATATTTGTTATAGATTTCATTGTAATATTGAGGATTGCAATTTGGTTTTTGGAATTTGACAATTTTTATCATTGTAAAAGCTTGAAGACTATACTCAGTTGATGGCTAAAACCCAATTCTTGGGGTGTGATCATGTGATCATGGGTTTAATTATCTTATGGGTATTATTATTTACTGATTTTATTGCTTAATTGACTTGAGTTTATTTGATAGTTTTTTTAAATCTAAGAATTGTAGTTGCAAATGTTATTTGAACATAGAATTCTGGGCTTGCTTGAAAAAGAGGTTTTAGAATCAAAGCTCTCAATTAATGATTATAGTTATCGGGTTGATATGGTTTTAGCTTGAAAGAGTAAATTCTAATATGGATTCCACCTATCTAGATCGAGAGAGTAGATGAATTAAGGTGTGGGCTGTTCTTATTTTATATTCTTGTCGATGTTAGAAAGAAATCACTTGATTCAAAATAGTTGTTCGAGAAAAACTATCTCACTTATATCCTAGACTACCCACTGAAATTAAGCTATTCATTAGTAATTTCAATTACATATAGTGAAGTTTGCTAATAATCTATCACATTCCGAGAATTCCCCTTTATATTTTCCCCTTGTTTTGCTTGTCTTGTAGCTGATAGTTAACAATCCAAACTCCCCTATCTAAAATTCGTTGTAACCCCTTAGATTTTTTTTGCATGTTTTCAATACATTCTATTTGTTAACCGACTAGATCAATTTATACTTCATAACTTGATATTAGATATGTACAATTCTTTGTGGGTTCGGCCCCAACTCTTCATTGTGTTTATACTGACTAACGATCGTTTACACCTAGAATTAGATGATGTGTATTTGTGACGTTTTATCAAAACGCACATATTTTAGGAGGAAAGATCGACTCCAAGTTAAACAGACTCAATGCATCATAAGGATTATAGGAACTAGTCCAAGTAGCCCAAAATGCAACAAATTTCATATTTCTCATATTTGAGGAGGAAAATGTCATCTCAAAGCTAGAAACATGTACAATCATCATATCATGCAGTGTATGTGCAATTCATATTCTAATACAAATAAAGAGGTAGAAATAAATCATATTGACTTATTCTCTCAAAACTTAAGCTTTTCATGAACATGAATGATAAGGAAATCATAGGAATATCGAAACACATGACATCAAATAAAAGTAAACCATGAGGAAATCATTAACTCAAGCTAGGAGTAGATAGAAAAAAGGTGAGGATATAAGGACATAATATCGACTTCGGCCTCCCAAGTAGCACCCTAAAATAATTGATTCCTCCACAACACTTTCAAGGAAGCAACTTTTTTTTTCTCAACTTCTTGACTTGCAAATCTAAAATCTCAACCGGAACTTTCTTTGAAGAAATTTCCTGAATTTCCAAACCTTCTAAAGGAACTATAGATGTTGGATATCTAAATGTATTTAGCATACAGACATGCAAAACCAGATGCACTGATGCAAAATCATTAGGAAACTCAAGGTCATAAGCAACCTTACCAACAAACCTCAAAATCTGATATGGGCCCACATAACGGGGATTGAGCTTCCCTTTCATCCCATATATCATTACACCCTTCAGGGTTAGATTTTCAAGTAGACCGAATCGTTAACATCAAACTGTAGTTCTCTTCTTCGAACATCGACATATGACTTTTATGGACTTTGGGATGTTCTCAACCTTTCTCAAATAAGTCAGACATTATTCATAGCCTCATGAACTAACACAATCCTTATCAATGCAAATTCACCCACCTCAAACCTGCCTATATAACATCTAAATCTCCTACAATAAATAGCCTCAAATGAAGTCATACCAATACTCAAGTGATAGCTATTATTATAAGCAAATTAAATCAACGACAAATTTCATCCCAATTACCCTTAAAATTGATGACACATGATGATACAAATCGTGACTAACACCAACCTACTATTTGAGTGTCTACTATCGTTGAAGTTTAGTAACTCAACCAAGGGTTGGGGTCGTGTCCCAAGGGAGAGGTTTTGATAAAATATAGTTATTCGAATTCCATTCTAATAAATCGTAGCTAAATAGGTTTACGAATGAAAATATTATAAATTAAAGGTGGTGACACCATAATGTCAAGTACAAATTTGGGGTTTTTCACAAGTATAGTAAGTATAATAAAAATAATAAAGAAATCAAGTATAAGGAGAAGTTCTTAGGGTGTTACGGCAATACAAGTTGAGATAAGTAATTGGGTACATGCTTTCGATGACACATTTACAAGATAATAATGACTAGGCTGAGCTTTAGGAGGAAATAAGTTCCCTCTCAGGCAACTTCACTCGTTTTGAATGCATTCCTCTCGGACACCAATTTGGCGTATGAATGACAGCTTACGCCTTACCCCACTCACTCTCTCGAGCTGAGCCACCTCTTAGAATCATGTGACCAATTTGTGCTAGTAATACCCTCCGCAGTATACCAGTATACCTTATCCTGGTGTGCAAGCTCAATTAGAGTGTCTCTTAGCCACTCTAGATCTATCTCCCTCGGTTTAGCCTCGTACTCTGTGTTTGAGACCTCCGGCACCTCTAGAGACTCATTAATGGCATGGAGCTCAGAGGAATGTCAACCCCCTAATACGGATGACAGGGTAAGATATTTCCCATCACATGGTATGTAGGATGGCGTAGAACTCACTCACCCAAGTGGAACGCGCGTCTTGGGGAGCCTCCTCAGTCAAGGGAGCCCATCTGAACTCCATCAGGAAGGCATAATAAGTAGGCGTCTTTTCCTATAGATTGAGTATCAGTCAACCCCTATCGCAATAGAACCTCGTGTTGCGGTAGTCATGATGGCTTTCTTAACTCGCGACATTGAGGAATCGGATAAAGTGTAAGTTTTCTTCATTTCGACCTCCTATTAGAAAAGCCTGCAAGAGTGATGAAAAATATTCAGTTAGAACGCGATGGAAATAACAGTGTTAGGGTTGAATGAGAAGAAAGAAAATTCTAGGATAAAGGATGCAGACCACTTGTCTAGCATATACAGCCTCAGTGAAAAAAATTCCGCCAGGGAGGGATTATGGAGGCCGCCATAGCGGGATGAAGTCCACCAGAGTGACCTTAATCTAGGACGAATACCAGGCGCGATAATGGTTTCTCTTCATCTCAAACCCCAGTTTTCGACAGAAATACAGCAAATTAGAGTATATAAAGTACCCTAGAACCTAAATAAGCAATTATTTTTGCGAACTAACTCCTAAATAAAACTTAAATCCGAAATCTACACCAAGATACCCTTCAACTTCCCCCACCCATTTGTGTATTGATTTAGCCGTATTTTTACGAAATCCTTACACCCAAAATGTCGTGGAGACATTGAGGACATAAGGGAAGTACCCATGCTGCGTTTTTCTAACATATTGAGCAACCTACTTAACTTTCGAGTAAACTACCCCAAAACCCATCTAATTTTTTATCATTTAATAGCCCTGCAATTAATATTAATCAAGTACTGGAGTAAGGAGCATAAAAGAAGAGAAGTTTTCCTTAATTCGACGTTCCAAGCTATTGACTATGTTTTTGGGGGAGAGTTTGAGGGAATAAGAAGAAAATGGGGGAAAATTAAATGCCCCTTATATTTTTTCACGATCTCCCGCCTAGTGGGAGATCCTTGCCAAATTGGTCCTGTCCTAAGGGGACGGCTGTCACCCTGGCGGGGAAGGCTATGCAAAAATTGGGATGCAATTTTCTTCAGATGTTGCGTCATATCCTAACTTGTCTAATAAATTATAGAACCTATCGTGAACCGCGCTTGTTAAATCCCATCTGTGATGTGAGAATAGACCAAGATGTTAGACAAATTAATACGAGGTAGGATGGGTAATGATCTGTGCACTAATCATTCAGGGACGAATGAGGGGTAAATTGATATTTATTGTAACGATCTAAACCGTCGTTAATATGGAAAAGCAAAAGTTTGAGAAATTTTTGGCCACTATCCAGATGCCTCTAGGGCGGCTGTGCCACTGCGGGATAGGCGAGGCAAAACGTAAATTATGAGATATCCTATTTTCTCCACCTCTCTACAAAACATAAATAAGTCATAAAACACCCTAAAAACCTCAAAAAAATTGCTCTAAGCTTTGGAAGGAATGAGATGGTGATATCTTGTGGATTATTTGCCAAATTCACCGTCATGAAGCCTAGAAAACCTGAATTGAGGTCAAAAACTCCATGAAACTTCTTGGCGTCCAGGTCGGCTAGGTTCTATGAATGGAGTAGTTTAAATTTGTACTCAATGTGTAATATAGATAAAATGATGGTAGGATATATGTGTATCCCTTCGTGAACTGAATGATCTATGATTCAAACCCTGGAAACAAGCCTTAGAATATGAATTAGGGTTGAGTATGGTTGAATTACTATTTGCATGATGTGCGTGATGAATAATCAATTGTAGGTGATGGTTGTGATTCTATGATTGTTTTGTGTGATGTATGTTTGTTCTTTCTTCATTGTGATACTTGTTTGTATATGAATGTTGCATTATTGATCACACTTGTTGTTAATGAGATAGATGAATGACTATATGCCAAAAATGTCTTCTTTATTTTATGACTTTAGAGTATACTTGTGTTTGTGATTGTGGTGTGTTGAAGGATCGGATTGCTATGTTCTGGCATAACTAACTAGGATCGAATTATCACGTTCCGGCATAAATATGGGATCAAATATCCATATTCTAGCATAACTATGAAATCGGGTACCACGTTTTGATATGCTAACATTTTGGGTTTGGGTTCCACGAAAGGACCAACTACTTTATATAATTGTGTAGCTTGAGGAATCTGAAATATTTTGTTGTTCTTCATGTCGATGATATGGTATATGTTCTATATATGCATATGATGATATATGTTGACTTGTATATGTTTCACTTAGTCGGTATATGTTATGATGGCTTATATTTATTGTCTTTGTGTTGAGCGAACTTGTTGGGTATAGTTGAAGGGCAAAGGGTTCAATGGGCGAGTATGGATAGCAAGGTTTGTCGTGTGTTGTAATGGAGAGAAGTAGAGGTCGTGGAGGTGATGAATATGCTTAAGTGGATTTCACCTTGGAGAAAGAGATGTGTTTAGTAGTAAGGAAGTTTGATGTAGTGTACTGTGTGACCATGGTTGAGTAATGTGACGAGGAAGTCAGAGTACAAAGTGAGCGGTTAGTTGAAGTGATTGTGGGTGGAATTGGGCGTTCGTTAATGTGTTAGAATGGTTAGACTATGATCAAGAACCTGGTGAGTGAGTTATTTGAGAAGGTGGAGAAGCGAGTTGCTTATTTCATAATCTAACTAGTTGGTTTCTTATATTATGCGGTGGGCGTGAGGTTGATCGATGAGGCCTACCCGTACGTGTGTTTGTACTTAAACTACTATTTCTATGCCCTTCAATATAGTCTGGATGCATGTTGGTGATGTTCATTAGGTTAAGACGAAAAATTCTCCAACAGCTTCTATTCTTCCTTCCGCATGGTGGGAGATGTGTCTTTTATTTATCTTGTCCAGTTGTACTCTTAGTAGCTCTTGTACTTCTTTAGACTAGATCCAAGGGAGTTGATAAATTACTTTATAAGTCTTAACATAAAAGTGTGTCTAAAGATATTAGTTATAAAATCATATTATTGCAATTATCTTTGTTTCCTTTAAATTTTTCGCATGTTTAACTATTGGGATATGAGAGTTCTCCTACTTAGGTGTTATAGTGGGTGTCCGCACGGCCTGGTGGGTTGGTCGTGACAATTCGTCAATATATTTTTATTATTAGTCAAGTTTACATTAATAATAAGTTGAAATTATTTACATATAAAGATTTCTCACACTTTGAATTTAGTTAGAAGTAATTGCATATTTTCGCCTTCTTTTTAAAAAAATAATTTTAAAGCAAATTTTAATTAATATGTCGCAATTGTTCCGTCAAATATTATAGTGATCTTGGATCATAAAAAAATGACTAAGTGCAATGACTCAGCAATGACTCTTCTAAACATGACTCTTCTATGTTTAGTTTACACATATTTCTTTTAGCTTCATTTATTAGACTAAATGTACTCCAGAGTATCAAAAATTTATAAAAAAAAACACCTCAAAATTGTTCTCTCTTTCTTAAATAAATAATCTTATTGATTAAACGTACAATAAAATTTGAATTATTGTTGTTGCACCGTGAATTTTAGTTGATGATTTACTACCTATGTTCACGACTAATATTTCCAAACACATAAGAATTATGTTCGTTTAATATTTAAGCAATTAATTATGAACTTCTCTAGTGTGTTACATTTCACAAGTGCTTTTTGTTTAAAATGCAAGAGTAATTTATTTTCTTTTACTTTACATCAATGAAAAAATAATGTTTTAAAATGTAAGTGGCACGCGTTTAGTTGATCCTTGGTAAATGCTCAACCACACCTTATCTCATACTAGGTGTGGGCGATCATTATCTAGAATAAAAACCCAATAAGTGAGTTGGGGTCAAACCTACATGGAGCGGTACAAGTTTCAAGTCACTTATGAAGTTATAATTGCGATCTAATATGTTGTATGAATAAAAAATTTCAAAAATACTAAACTAAATCAAAAGGTGACACAAATGTCAGATGGTGGAAAAAGATTGTCAAATAGCAATTATAGAAATTAAGAACAACAAATGGGGATGATCAAATAATTAAGAGATACTTGGGAGTGTGACCGACTAACTTTAAATTTTGATGAACATGTGATCGGTAATCACTGACAATCACTAAATTTCATTGGGTAGGATAGACTATAGATACAATAACTTTCTCTCGAACAACTGTTGCAATTCAAACGAGTTCTCCTAGAACCTCGATAAGATTTACACTATGAACAGTCGAAAACCTCACTTTATCTACTATCTCGAGCTAGATAAGTAGAATTTAGCTTAGGATACGACATATGAACCCACATCAACCTAATCACAGCATATTGATTTATAACCTAGGCTCAACACCTCTCTCTCAACAAAGTATGGAACACTAAAATAAAATTGAAACAACCATATAATATGTTCATTAAACAACAGTTATAACTCAAACACACTTCAAAATAGCATTAAAATCAATAATTCCTAACACCTATCAGCTAAATTTGACAATTAGTCTC
This sequence comes from Solanum sitiens, assembly GCA_016801875.1. Classification (NCBI taxonomy): domain Eukaryota; kingdom Viridiplantae; phylum Streptophyta; class Magnoliopsida; order Solanales; family Solanaceae; genus Solanum; species Solanum sitiens. The sequence continues at coordinate 556,960 of JABWTJ010000442.1, read as the reverse complement.
AAGGTCACACCCCAAAGAATGGAGATTTTAGCTATTCATCGTAAACACTAAGAAATTGATACCTATTACATTGTCCATGGCTGGGTATTGATCTCTAAACCCTTAAAATGATTCAATATAGGTTCAATTACAATACCCAATTCGAAATCTACTCGAAAAGTGCGTCAAAACAAAAACAAGGACAATGTTTTTCTTCCAAGTATGAGTTTTTCATAATATTTGGATGGTTAATGTCTTTTCAAAAAATCATTTTATACTCTTTCAAAATTTGGACTTCGGGTTAAAAGAGCAAGGTAAGTCCGGTGTTGCCGAACATTGGCGATGCGACAACCGCGTCTACCCATCGCCTTCCACTCTTGAGTTTTCTCCCAATTTATATTGTTACTTTAGGTGGTTTACTTCGGGGTCGGCGATGTATTCCTCGATGCGCCATTTGCTCCTTTGGATCTCCAAGTTGCTTGCACATTCATTGATTGTTCGGTAATAATTGGTAGATGGGATACCCTTCGCCGAGTCAATCGGTGCATCTCCAATAGGGACTATCCTTCACCCAATTTCTCTCGTCCCATGAACCACGTACTGTAACTTTACGCGAGTGAACAAGCCTTACCGAGTGGATTTGGCAATCTTAAGCTTTTGTTGTCGTTTCATTTCTAGTTTGTTTTCCTATATACAAATGAGTATATCATCATCAGTTTAGAGCATAATAATTTGCATATGAGGTCATTAAACTGTGATAATCATGCCCTTAATGAGTCAAAATCTCTGACACTTCAATTCCCTCCTGCTCTCGCTTGCCATGTGTCTAGAAAAATATTGATGGTTGGGATTATAATTGATTACCAATCTAATAATTTACATGCATTCATCTTGTCGAAGTCCATGCAATATATCATATCTAGCTTTGAACCAACATTACAATATTGGTATTTGTCATAGTAGGTTTGATTAATTGATGTTGGGATAGTCCATGCGAAGAAAACAATTTTGATAAAGGAGACAAAAGAGGGCATTGGTAATGTTCTAGTAATTTTCGTCTAAGAAAAGGGTAAAGACCCTGAACATACCCAAATGATTGGTACATACTGAATTTACAGTCCAGTCAGTGATTGTAGATGTTTGATATGATTAAAAGATGTTACTCTGATAAAATATAAGTTGGTAGCCAGAAAATAAACTAGATATTATTTTCATAGTGTATAAATTTGTTTAGTCGTGGATGTTTGTATTTTGAATTTGATATGTATTGCAACAATAATATTAATTTTCACTTCTTTTTCGCGATATTAAAGAATGAATAGGTAAAAGAATGCTCCCTCTGTCCCTAACCACTTTCCTTTTATAGTTGTCCCTAATTACTTGTCCATTTTGAAAAATCAAAAAAAGAGAAAATAATTTTGCTCATTATACTCTCAATTAATTACTTCAAAAAGGTAGAATTTCTTAAAAAATCTTAAATTTTTAATCCATCCACTTCATAATTAATAAGGGTAAAATGGTTAACTCACTATGTCAATAATTGATTTCTTAATAGGTGTATCAATTCAAAAGAGGACAAGTAATTAGGGACAGACGGAGTATAATTTAGTGTTAGACTTATCATCATTTAAAAATTTTGAATTCTACACTTTAGTTTTCGAAAGTCCTCTTGCATTAATATGTAGTTAAATTCAACTAATTGAATTTTCAGCTATAATTTAAAAAAATTGATTGTGCAATGAATCAAGTATTAAATGTATACAAGTCGATTTAGGAGCTTTCGTTTATTCTTGAATTAATAGGTTATGAAAAGTATTTATTAAATTGTTTCAAATGTGTTGGCCCGAGTGCAATTATTTAGTGGCTTACTAACCCAAACATTAAAATTTAATAAAAAAGTCTAGCATAAAAAACAATATTTATTAATTGTTTCAAAAAAGTACCTAATATTATAAATGCACTAACATAAAAATAACCTCATAATTTCACTAACATAAATAACATAAAATAAAATCACTGCATGTTAATGGTGCAATGTATCTCCTCGTCGTTCATTGCAAGTCCATCGACAACAATGGAGTCCTTTTTCTAGACTAGTGTCATACCTCCGCAACCTCCAATCGCGGGAACATTAGCTATATTAGCAAAGCTAAAGTCATCAACTAGGTGTTGGTGGTGCGTCATATGAGTCTCTAAGAGCAAAAACATGGTTGGGCGATGATAATTAATTATAGAACGATAACTTCTATGAAAGTCGGATTGCTAGGAGCCACGACAATTCCATATCAATACACTCATTTCGGGAGGTTCTTCGTCGTCATCATCTATTGGACTGCCAAAAGTGTTGGTACTAAAAAATCTGCAAATTTATTGGAGTTAGGATTTGTTATGACTCATATATCCATGGTCCACTTGCTTAGGTTTACTTGGCACATGAGCATGTATTTTTTTATGTATTCCTCTTCGATTATGAAGGATTTTATGGAATTGAGAAGATACATTTTTGGGCGAATCCCTTGTTGGAGTTCCATCGATGGAAGAGGAGTCGTGTCTACTTTGATTTGTGATGGTTGTGAAGATGGGGTGTCATGATCATTGCTTGAAAGGACGGAAATTGGTATCTGAATCGGGTTGTTTGTTACTAATACTGTCACCTCGGGTTGTTCGGGGATGATAAAATGGGAGGTCGATTCCTGGGAAATTCATGTGGTTGTCTAAGCCTTCAAGCCCAAGCCTCATTCCTTCCATTATAATTTGAGCCATAAACATGGGGGCCTGGATGTCTAGAGTTATATCTTGGTTATTGCTCATTTCAAAGGTAAACTCCATTGAATGACCGGTGAGACTCATCTCGAGCAATGATTGGGGTGGTGGAACATCTATTGGGGAGGGATGAGCATGATGGTAGGCGACGAGGCATGATTTGTATTATGCAAGTGGAAATGCAGCTAGTAATTTTATATGTAAGATGTTTGTTTGTTCTTATCAATGGACACACATATGAGTTCCTTCGGCCTATTTATAGCCATAAGCTAGTGTATCTGAATTACCTTTTTTCTCTTTAAAATTATTTAGTAGGATTGGTCAATATCTTTTTTATTACTGGTCAACTTTACATTAATAATGAATTGAAATAATTTACAGGATGAGATTTTCTAAGATATTTTTTTTATTATTGGTGAACTTTACATTAATAATATTTTACTACATATGATTTTATAAACTTTGAGTTTAATTAGATATTATATATTCCCACTTTTTCCCCAAATAATTTAAAAATCAATTTATTAATGTGTAAATTAATTTAGTAACAGCTTATTCATTATATTGAACGAGTGAACTTATCCGTGTTTTGCGCGATCATTAAAAACATGAATAATTTATTAAATACGACATAAATAAAAGAAGTATTTTATATATAATGATGTTTGTATCAAATACACTAATTACATGTGATCAGCAGTGACATAAAAACAATATTTATTTTTGCAATTTATAATAATATAAAAATAAATAACTTAAATATGCTATTTGTTAAAGTAAAAAAAAATAAACAACGGTATAAATTATATAAAGTTTGAATTTAATTACTTAGATATTGCATATTCTCACTTTTTCCCCAAACAATTTAAAAGTAAATTTTATCAATGTGTCAAATAATTTTGGATTATAATGAACTAGTGAACTCATTCGCGCTTTGCGCGATCATTAAAACATGAATAATTTATTAAGTACGACATAAATAAAAGAGGTATTTTATATATAAGGATGTTTGCATCTAATACAGTATATATATTTAATATGTGAATCTAAGTCGTTTAAATATTTTTTCAAGAGTTATATATATATATATATATATATATATATATATATATATATATATCCTTTTTATAAATCTGCACAGGTACAAAATTCAAAGCCAAAAAAATGCATGTGATTAGAAGTGAAAGAATACAATATTTATTGTTGCAATTTATAATGATTTAAAAATAAATAACATAAATATGCTTTTTATAAAAGTAAAAAAATAAACAACAGTATAAATTATAGAGTTACAACAATCAAAAATTCATATAAAAATTAAACCTTAGAGGTGCATACCACAAAGATACATAAAAACAAATAATACAATAAACATATTATTACGATTTTAATCATTTAAAATATAGAATGAAACAGAAATCAGTAAAAAAATATTTAATTTTTTATTCATATCAACTTTACAAGCCTATCACGATTTGAGAGTTTTGTTCTTCTTCTTTAAGTCAAACATAAACATGAGTATGTTACTTTTAGTGAATATGAAGGAAAACTTTGGACATAATTTTATGAAATAAAAAAATATATTATATTAATAAAAATAGAAGAATGTCATAAGGTGTCTTAACTTCTGCATTTAATATATAAGGGTTATGAATATGAAAAGGTAAAAAATATGAACGTTATAAATATCATTATTGATAATATTCAATAAACGAGTTATGAAGGTAAAAATAATAAAGCAAAGGTGGTGGAAAAGGATAAATCAAAAAGACATTAATATAAGTCTTCGAACGATATTGATTGCTACACTACGTGGGCTTAAGAAAAGATATAACAGTTTAAATGGATCAATTTTTTTTTTTTTACTTAATTGATATATTCATTAAGAAACACATTAAGTTATCATAAGTTTATACATTTAAATTTGAGGGTTATGAGGAGTTATAGAAATTATGAAAATATAACTTATAAAAATAAAAACTTTTATTATGTATAAAACTGTTATATATAATGAAAAAAGGAGATATTTCTTATTTAGTTTAAGAAAGAAAAATTAATGAAATTAAATTTAGGATATGACAATTTTAAAGTTCTAATTAAGTATGTAAAATCAATTTCTCCATTTATTAATTAGATAGGAGAAAATGAAAAGATAATGATTTTTTAATTTATTACAAAGATTTATGAGTAATCAAGAATGATAACAAATATTATCATATATTTTTGCTACATGGGCTATATTTTCACGTTGTCCTTCTATTGATTTATTTTTAAGTTAATTATGTAGATAAATGTAAAAAGAAAAAAGAAAAAAAAAAGAGACTTTTGTAAAATAATTTCGCATCTCACCATGCTTTCTCCAGTACCTTTTTAGTGAAACAACACCAATTTTGTATCCTTCTTACTTTTTTGGGAACATTTTAAAATATTAAATAACAACAATAATAATAACAAAGTTAATTGAGTAAAGTTGGGTAAGTGAGTTTTCTACTATGCTAGTTAGTAGAGTTTTATATTTTTATTGTAGGCTGATAGTCAGTGGCGGATCTAGGATTTTAAGGTTGTGGGTGCTCTGAAGTGAAAATGTAAAAAATATGTGTTAACAATGAGATTGGAACCTTGGTAACAACACTAAAAGAATCTTAACTATACATCAAAGAACCATTGGGCCAACTATATTATTTATTCATTGGGTGCTCTATGTTAATTTTATACAAATATCTATCAATTTCTACATAGTTATATATATTTCGTAACGAAGTTAATGGGTGCTCGAGCACCCGGAGGACACCACGTGGGTCCGCCCCTGCTGATAGTGGTGGCAAATGGGCGGTTGGGTCAAATGCGGGCGGGTTTAAAATGGTAAACATAAAATGGATAATCATTCAACCCGTCTATATTTGATATAGGTAAAAATGGGTTGGGTAATAATGGATTGGGTAAATTACTAGTTTACCCATATTTTACTCATATTTCATGAATAAATAGTTCTTTACTTAAGAATTTAATATGGAGAAAATATTTTAGTCTTTTTTTAAGATGACATTTCTTGAAAATGCTTCATTTAATTTTATTTTATTATAAAAGTAAAAAAAAAAACTTTTAAAAAAATTTGGGGGTTGGGGAGGGGGGGTCCAGGGTAGGGTGAAGTGAAAAATATTTTTTTAAAATAAACTTAATATTTTTGAAGGGTGAGGGTTGGTTCGGGGTAGGAGGGGGGGGGGTACGTGGTTGGGGTGGGGTGGGTCCAGGGTAGGGTGAAAAAATAAATATTTGAAGTTGAAAATGTTTTTTTAAAAAAACAAACTTAATTTTTTTTTGGGTTGGGTGGGGTGGGGGTAGGGGGATGGGGGATGATGGTAGGGATGAAAAAATGAAATTTTGAAGTTGAAAATTTTTTAAAAATAAACTTAAAATTTTTTTTTTGGGGGGTGGGGGTGAGGGGGCTAGTGTGGGGGTGGGTTTGGGGGGGGGTCGAGGATAGGGGTGAAAAAAAGAAATTTTTAAGTTCAAAATATTTTTTAAGAATAAACTTTAATTTTTTTGGGAAGGGTGGGGTGGAGGTCGAGAGTTGAAATATTAATAGGGACCCATATATGAGAGTTTGGAAAAATCGCTTCTAAAACTTGGCAACCGAAGGTTTTTTGAAAATTTGGAGAAAACTTGCCATACTAACATTTGACCCGTAGTTTACCCATAATATATCCATATTTTAATGGGTAAAATATGGGTATAATCCCAAATATTATCCATATTTAAAATCACTATTTCAACCCATATTTGATGGGCTATTTGGGCGGGTCAGTGAAAAAAGGGCTTAAATTGCCAGCACTATATGCTGAATAAAAGAAAATTATGTTTTTGTCAATTTTTTTTGTTCAAATCAATGAAATTAAATAACAGAGGATATAATAATACTACTTAAAATCAAAAAAATATAACAATGAATCTTCAAAATGTTTAAAATCATTCAAACTTTTATACTACTGATAAGGATATTATTGTAAATATAAATTTAAAGAGTTATTTACTTGTAATTGCCTTATAAATAGCACATGTTGTGCGCAGTTCTCCTATTTTATCTCCACCTCCTTCTTTTGTGCATATCTCACGTATTCTAATTCCTCCTTTATCCAGCAACCTTTTCTCGTGAAACTACCTCTACTAAAGATCCTGTTATGCATGATTCTCGCAAAGATGTATCATCTTCTTCTAATTTAATTTATTCTCCAGCTTTAGATCCCATTCACTCATATAGCCATGCTCATGTCATAGTTACTCGTTCAATGACAGGATCACTAAAACCACATGTTTTCCACTTACTTAATGTCTATTTTCCACTGTCCTGGTTGAGACAACATGTTTCACACAAGCATCTAAAGACTCCAGGTGGCTTAATGCAATGAGTGAAAAGTTTAATTCTATCGTCCAAAATCATACATGGAAATTAGTTCCTCCACCTCCCAATGTTAATATAGTAGGAAATAAATGGGTACGAATTAAGTATGGTCCTACTGGCTCTACAAACAACTTCAAATCTCCATTTGTCGCAGAGGGCTTTTCTCAACTCCCAGGTTTAGATTATATAGAAACTTTTGCTCTTGTCCATCTTGTGTTATCTTTGTCTCTGCTCAATAATTGGTGTATGCATCAATTGGGTGTATCTAATGCCATTTTACATGGTGAGCTAAATGACGATGTTTATATGCGGCAGCCCAAAGGTTTTGAACATTCTGATTATCCGCAACATGTGTGTAAGCTAAGTTGTTCCATTTATAGGCTGAAAAAATGGCCAAGAGCGCGGTTTACTGGACTTCCAACTTATCATTTGGACCTGTGTTTTAAGCATTATACCTCTGATAACAGCATGTTCAGTTTTCGGAAGGACAATTCTATTTTGATATTTCTTATTTATGTTGACGACATTATTGCTGTTTTTCGATCCTCACAATGGCTTGTTTATGATTTTATCGACTCCATGAAGCTGAAGTTGCAATGAAAGATCTTGGTTCCCTTCATTACTTTTTAGGTGTGGAGATGGTTCACAATATTGCTGGGGCTCTTTTCCAGCAATGGAAATATATATCGTACCTTTTGCATCGATTTGATTTGGCCGAAGTTAAGCCTGTCCAAACTCCTCTTTATAGTAAGCTTGATTGGCTTTCTGTGGATACCCAACTTCTTAATGATCCTTCTCTATATAGAAAGATGGCCGGCAGTCTTAAATATTTATCCTTCATTCGACCGAATATACAATATGTTGTGAATATGGAGTCCCAATTTCTGCATCAACCTCATCTTATTCATCTTCAAGACGTTAAGTGAATCTTCCACTGTCTTAAAGGCACTCCTGCTCATGGTTTCTCAACAAAAGTACTTCCAACTCCTTAACTCTACTCTTAGACTCAGACTGGGCAGGATAATGTACATCAGCTCGTCGCTCTACCTCGGGATTTTGCATTTTCCTTGGGTGTAATTTGATATCTTGGTCTACAAAGAAACAACCCACTGTTGCGCAATCAAGCATCGAAGCTGAATATTGTGCCCTGGCTGTTGCCACTGCCGATGCTATATGGATACAATTTCTTCTCCGAGACTTGGGTATGTATCTATCCACTCCTATTCTTTCCAAATGTGATAATATTGGCACCATCCATCATGCACATAATCTGGTCTTTCACTCAATATCGAAACATGTTGCTTTAGACCATCATTTTATTCGTGAAAAGATTGCCCAAGGTGACCTTACAGTTTCTCATGTTCCCACCTCACAATAGCTTGTAGATGTCTTTACGAAAGGTGTCTCCGTTACAAAATTCAACTAGTTTCGGGTCAATCTTCATATTTGTTCTTCCACTTCAGATTGAGGGAGGGTGATAATGATATTATTATAAATATAAATTTAAAAAGTTATGCACTTGTAATTGCCTTATAAATAGCGCACGTTCATGCCTTTGTTTATTTTCTCCAATCTCTCTGAAACTTAAACTTCAAGTACTACGAAGATAATCTCTCTTCATGAAGATTCAAAGATAATTAAGTTTCCTTCTTCATTTTGTTTAACATGTATCAAATATTGTGAACATCTCTTTGCTTTTCTGATGAATCTTTGAACAATATTCTTATGATCTTCATTAAAGTAAATGTCATATTGTCATATTATCTTTTCTACGTCTACTTTTAAGTAAATAAGTACACGATTGACAAATAAAAAGATGAAGAAAAGAAAATTACAAAGGAGAAAAAAACTATACTATTAAAAAGAAACAAAGAAAGAATGAAAATAAACTCAAAATTCAAATACAACATTTTCATAGATGATTGAAATTTATAGAATGAGTAATCCGTAAAAATAATCAGGAGTTAGTTGAAAAGACATGTCATTTAAGTTGAGAATATAAAAGGATGGAGTTTTTTTTGTAACTCATCACATATAATTACAATAGTAAATATGATTGAATTTTTAGTTAATAAACAAATTATTTAATAAAAAGAATATATATATATATATATATATATTTGTAGATAGATAGATAGAGTGAGAGAGAGATTTGGATTAAAACAAAAATGATGAAGTGCAATTACTCAACAATGACTATTCTTGGGATTAGTTTACAAACATATCTGGTAACTTATTTTATTACATTTGCTAAATGTATTTTAAATTTTTTATACAAAGTACTTCAAATGTGTTTCTCTCTTTCTAAATAAATAATCTCATTGATTCAATAATAAGATTTGAATTAGTGTGGTTGCACAACGAATTTGAGTTTCATCAATGATTTACTCTCTATATTAATAACTAATATACTCAAACACATTTGAGCTTTATTCATATTAAGACTAATGTCAGTGTTTTAAAAGGCAAGGACGTGAGGTGAGGCGTAAGCCTAAGACGTGGGGTGCAAGCCCTACGGATCTTTAGATTTTTAATCTATAATATAATATATGTCACGCCCCGAGTCTACACCCTGGACGTGGTCGGCACTCAAGAACCATTGTTGGTCCACAAGCGAACCCTCATCCTGGCTGACTACAAGCGGATACTAACTTAAGCAGACAAAAGCTTAAAAGAGGAATAAAATTCAATAAACTCAACTTTCAAAGCTTTAACTCAAATGAACAACTCTGAATAAAAATAATATATTAAACTCCCCATAAAATAGACAACCTAAGTCTTTAAAATATTTTTAAAAAAATAAATGAAGACTTCTTAAACTCTGCTGTCTATCTATGAAGCCTCTAAATGACAATGATGGAATTCGGGACAAGACCCATGACCTCCTAACAACTGAAAGTAAATGGAATCCTCCGGAAGCAAGGAGACTCACCATAGATAACTCAAACTCCATGTGATATCAAAGAAGCATCTGTTGATTATCTTGAATACTTGCAATCATGAGAAGATGCATATCAAATGTCTTAGTATGTTGAATGTACGAGCATGCAAGGGGTATTCTAAAGCATAATATAACCTTGAAACTTGATAAAAAGGAAACATACTTACCTGTTTTGAACACAATTAACTCAACTCAACTCAACTCAAGAATAAGATACTCAGCTCAAAGATATGAAAGGTTTTCAACTCAAGATACTCAAATAAAGATACTCAACTCTGAATACTCAACTCAAGATAAAGCAAAAATAAAATATTCAATATATGGAAAACTTTATAAAACAGTAAAAACAACTCAGTTCATTAAAGAAAATGCAATAACACTTATAATCATAATATCATAAAAGATATACCATGCTTTCTCTCAAACTCTACTTGTGCAATGTATGAATGAAGTCTCATACCCCCATTCATACTAAGTAGAGCCCCTTGATGAATTATGACATTACTACTATGAGAGTTTCTCTAACCGACAACCAACACTATGAGCCTAAGTGGTGATACAACGCTTGCCCAAGCTGTCAAAACTGTTTTATACTTTGTCGTCATATAGAACGCTTAACTTAGTGGATCTATTAGCTTAAATTAAGTGATAATATAAAAAGTATGGCCCTTTGATACCCATGATGGATACATGGTTTATGGAGACTTGAGTTAATATGAACTCGCTCCCTATATCGGAGCTCATTACTACTCCAAAAAATATACTTAACTCATATATTTTAAAAACAACTTCTTTCTTTGGTTTGAAATAATTACTCAAAACTTTTCTTAAAATCTCTCTTTTGGAATCGATGTTCCCTTTCTTTATCATATTTGAAAACATTTATAAACTCTTTGGGAATACATAGTCCCCATATACTTCTTTGAAGAAATGACTTCAATCATTACTTTTTACTCAACTTGAACTTTAAGTCTTTAAAACAAAGTGAAAACGTTTGTGAAGCACTTTTGAAAACTTTATAACTTCTCTTTGACTTGTTCCTTAACTTCTAGACTTGACTCTTAACTTTCCTTGAATTGAAGTATAAGTTCAAGGTTCATGATCTCATGTTTATGGATGATTTCATGTTGTTCAACTTGGAGGGTTCATGCAAAATTAGTAAAATGAACTACTCAACTCAAGGACTCAAGACACTTCTCATCTTAAGAATGTTCGACTTATACGGTTCATGCGGAATTATGGCATGAAAAATTCAACTCAAGGTATTTATGGGTAATTTGTTGTAGTCCCATGATTAGAAATATAAAGTCAAATGTGTTATAAACTTATTACTCAAGACATAGAACTTGAAGATGCTAGTCCTCTCAAAGATACTCAATTTGTGGAGTTATGCGGAATTTATGGGCATGAACGACTCGACTCACAAGGTCTACATACTACATGGAACTCATGTATATGACTCTTATAATTCTATTATTTATTTCCTCAAAACATATTTCAAATCAATAATGGATCTCAATGAAATCACAATTGAACTTAAAGGCTTTCTTGAACTCTACTCTTAACACTCTCTTGAATGTGAATTATGAATTCAAGAGTTTTGGTTCATGACATGGAGTATCTCATGATTACAAAGTATTCTAACGAATAAATTCTCTTCATTCTCATACTAACTTGCTCGAGTCTTGAAACAAGTTACTAGAAGTTGTAGAAAACTTCACAAAAGGACTCAAAGAGATTTTCTCAAAGATATCGGAAGAACTCTTAAGACTTAACTCTTGACTTTACCTTAAATTTGAATTATGAATTCAAGGTTATGATCATTTTATGAATGATTTCTAGGTGTTTGGTAGTAGTTTAGAGTGATTAGAATCAAAGGGAGTGAAAATACACTTTATATGAGCTCAAACGGTACACTCGACATGAAAAGAGTTGGGCAGGCGACCCTGGCGCATTCCGGGCACGGGGAGCCAGCTCCTAACTTAAGAGAATTCATATGGTCGTGCTGACGGAGCGCTGCCCCAGCCCCTTGGGCGCATCTAGGGCGCGCCACGCCATTCTCTTCCCAAGCAAAGCTTCGACGAATTTCACCAATCGTTTTCTGACCCTAAATCGCTTTTAATCAATTCCTTTTCTCAAGTTTTCCTTAGACTCAATTACACAATCTAAGTACACACTAATACACTCAAAGCAACTCTCCAAACAATCACTTTCATCTCAATAAATAATCAATACCCCAACAAGACAAGATTTATAATGAACCTCAAGAACATCTATCAAGAACTTAAATCCTTCAACTTTTTGAGAATGAAATTATGCTGAAAATAACCTGTTTGGAGTGTGGGTGAATTAACCCAACACTATGGAAACTTACATACCTCCTAGGTATTAAACCCATGGCGAAAATCCTCAGCAACACGCAAGAAACTCGACGAATGGTTGATCATCTCCTCTTTTCTCCTCTTTTCTTTTCTCTTCTTGAACTCTCAACAAAAATCCCAGACGTATGTTTGGATTATTAAACTGAACCTAATACGATTATAACCCTAAAATATTGATGAAAATGAATGAAATCTGATTTGGTAAGGAAAAGACCAAAATTCCCCTCACTATTTTCGTTTAAAATTCCTTAACTGGACAACCAACTTCAAAAAGCCATATCTCACTCATTCAAACTCGAAACTTAGCAAACTCAGTGGCATTGGAGAGATAGTTCAGAAATATTTCCTATGATATCTTGTATCACAACTAACTCATCCTTTTCTAGGATTTATGGTCGTTTGAAGTTGACCCAAAACTTATGCTTAGCTTAAATCTCCAAATTTCATATTTTTGGTATTTCCAATTTAGTTCTTTTGGTACTCAAGGTGCTACATCTGGTCACCTGACCTTAATACTTGAGAAAAATTTATTTTCCTGGTAAAATCTCACTCACTACGAAGAACGGTTCGAGTCTTAGCTCAATATTTTTCAGGGTGTTACATTATGTCCCCTATGGGATCATTCTTCCTCAAATGACGGCTGGACTTGGTATGGGATGGGTTACTCTTACTAAGGTCAGCGTTTAATTGTATAGTCTTACTATATTTAAGTGTAACCAAAATCCTTAAGTTCAGATTCTATACTTCTCTATAGGGAATCATCTCAAACTATTACTCTTTACCACCACATTCAAGCTTAGTACTCTAATAACTCCATTACTAAAAGGACGTCTAAAAATATATCCCTCAAACTCTTTGGAACTTATTACTACCTTACTCTCAAACACTTGACATGATTTCTCATCTTCTCATCTCCCCATAGGTCTAAAGCTAAAAGTTGAAGGATATGGACCTATTCCACATTGACAACTCAGTTATGCTATCTAGACACACATGTAAAAATTATTACTTCATTGGAACCTTATCTGATAAAATACCATCTTGGCACACCTCTTAATGCTCTGTTACTCTTGTAACTTAGCCACACTTCATTGCCCTTATCTAAGTGTTACGTCTATCACTTGTACCATCATATTTGTTGCAGCTTATCACCTCAATTCCTCACCTACTTTACGTCAAGTCTTATAGTCTTCCCCCTCATGTTGTCATTCTTTCAATCATGACACTTATCTCAAATTCAAGCTTAATACTTATGAGTGAATCCGAATATCAATATGATTACTCGCTTACCATACTAACTTACAACTACTATATGAAAAGTTAATAATGTAATGTCTCGCAACTAGAAAGAACTAGAAAGGAGTTAACATTCTGGAGATATATGTTTTTGTAAAGTATAAGGAAATCTGGAATTTAAGTAAGTTAAAAGTAAATTTCTAGTCAAATTCAAACGACCATAGATCCTAGCTAAAAATGATTTCGCAGTAGTTCCAGATATGCTTGGAAATCCCTTGGAATGATCTTTCCAAGGCCTCCGAGTTTGAGCGATTCCGAGTTCGGACGAGTGAGTTATGCCCTTTGTAAGTTGGGTTGTTTGATTAAGAAAATGTCCAATTCTGGGATTTTAAAGAGTATTTTAGTCTATTCACTGCCTTATTAATTTAATCTGTTTTCGGAAGTTTAATAAGGGTCAAGACTGAATTTAGCAGTTTTAGAAGTTGGGAATGTTCACGCTAGGGCTAAGGAGAAAGGAGACGAGAAGAGAAGAAGAAAGAGGAAAAGATTTGCTAAGATTGTCGACATTGGGGTGATCCCTAGAAAGGAATGTGGGTCTATCTCAACATTGGATTCGTTAAACTACGTGTCAAGCATGTTTGATTCAGCGTGTTTTCATTCCAAAAAGACTGGATTCTGAATATTCTTGAATGTGGTTTCTTGAATTGCTTTCGTTCTTGAATATAGTTTGAGATTTAGAAGCTCTTTGATGATCTAAGTGTTGTTCTTTAATTCAGTGGGTTAGATCCTTGTATATATGATGTGGGTACCTCAAATCAAAGTGAATTTGAGAAAATGAATCGAATTGGAACAATTTAAGGTTAGAAAAAAGGAGATGAAAATTCGTCAAGCGTCCCCTGGAGGGGAGGCGCGGCGCCCCCCATCTGTGCCAGAGAGACTAGGGTTGTGTGCCAGTAGTGCGCCATTTTGGTGCTTCTGTCAGCTAGGTCTAGCACGGCGCGCCCCGAACGCGCCTGAATAGACCTTTTTCGTCCAGTTTTCGCAATTCAGTTTGAATAAACCTTTCTAAATTGTCTTAATACTTAATAATAATTCTCACTACTCTAAATGACTTCTAATCATATAGAAATCATCCATAAACATGAATTACAACCTTGAATCTGTAACTTCAAATTCAAGTGAAGTTTTGAGCCATGTCTAGAAAGTTCTTAAAGTCCTTTGAAGAAGTCTTTTACAAATTCTTTTAAACTTGTTTTAAGAATTAAAGATCATGTTGAGTAAAGAGTAAAGATAAGAAGATGAAGATCATTTCAAGTCTCATAAGTCTTTCAAAAAACGTTTTAAATATCGTTTTAAGACTTAAGTTTGGGTTTAGTTTAGAGTAAAGTGAAGTATTTTTTCAAAGCAGTATATGGAGACTAAGTATTTCAAAACGAATATAAAATGTTTTCATATTTTAAAATAAGGGAAACTGAGATTTTCAAAGAGCCTTCGGTCTAGCTTTCAGAAAAGAGTAATAGCTTTCTAAATAAAGCAAGCAGGGAAACTGAGATTTCCAAGATAGCCCTTGAGCTATGTTTTTGAGCACTAATCTCAAATCACAGAATAAGTATGTTTTTAAAACATAAGATCCATTATTGTTTGGGAGTAATATTGACCACCGATATGGGGGAGAGTTCAGATAACTCATAGCCCCTATAAACCATGTAGCCACCATGGGTAGAAAAGAGTCATACTTTTTAGATGAAACCTTTTTACAGTAGACTAGTGAATCCATTAGGCAGTTGATGTCTTATACCTTTGGCCGAGTATAGGATGCGGTGACAGCGTGATGTAGATCGTTGTATCATCATAATAACTGTTAAATAATGGTTGTCGGTTAGAAAACTGCCACAAAAGTTTAATGTATTTATATATACACACACATCAGTTTATTTATATTTTTACATTAGAGTTAATTGTATCGTTGTATACATTAAGATTTTACAACATGTTTTCAAACAACTTTTGTTTATATTGCTTTATATGAAAATGAGTCAGTTATATTGAATTATGTTATTTATGAGTTGATTAGATCCAAGGTAAATGTTCCTTCTTACTCTTTTCAAGTTTAAGTTTTTGTAGCATTCCAACTCTCATACTTGTACATTCAATGTATCGATGCCAGTTGGCCTGCGTTGTTTCATAATGCAGACGCACGTAACGAGGACCGTTAATCCTGTTGAGCACTCCCACTATAGACAAAGATGCTTGGCAATAAGTGAATTGCCACTAATACATTATATGATCTATATTATTCCCCATATTTAAATTTTTAGTAAGTAAAATAAGTAGTTTTAGTGACAATTACAAATAAAATGTAATTGAATGAAAATCAATTGTATTTTTTTTACTTCCCCCAATTCTTATTTACTTTGAATTTTCCTCCATCTTCACCCTTCAACTAATGAGCACAACAACGATGGAAATCAACACAATGGCGATGGAAATTAGCACAACTACAGTGGAGTTAGGCACACTGACACTGTAATCTGGCACAACGATGGTGTAATTTGGCATACTGACGGTAAAATATGGCATATCGATGGTGAAGTCCGGCACAACGGTGGTGGAGTTCAGCACAACGTTAGTGAAATTCAGCACATAGGTGCGAGAAGAAAGAGGAGTCAAAGCCGCTGACGTCTCTTCACAAGCTCACCGTCAGCAGTCTGTATTCGTATAGGCAAATTCATCATTGTCATTGCCTCATATTCCATCATATCGAATTTGAACGGTACGACAATGGTGTTTGGTGACACTAATATTCATTTTATTCAGTTGTTTGGTCATGTATGAGTGTATGTTCTAGAGTTTGATTTGAACTGATGCATGTGTTTCTATATCACACCACCTGATCTTGTGTCCAATAAAATTGGTGCAGCGTTGCAGATAGCAATCAAATTAGCTATTGTGGAGTTCAATTTTTGATCTCCCATTTGAAGGTAAACAACTAAACTTAGTAGTTAATTGAAACATTATTCATTCATATAAAATACAAATTTTCTGTTACTAGGCTAAATATTTTCGAGATGTCTGCATTCAAAATCAGGCTAGTGAATCAATAGAGTGTACTTTTGCAATTTTATGCCTTGAACTTGAGACTTTGCGCACTTATGCAATATCTGATATTCACGTTCTTAATGTACCTTCAAACAATTGTGGTATTCGGGTTTATCGTCTGATGTTCAAAATTAGGATATTGTGGGCCTTCTTCTGTGAGAGTTCCATAATTTGATTGATTTCTTATACAAGCAGCCATCAGCAATTCGTACTTCTCTTTCAATTGGAGTTAGAATTTTGTGGATGTGAACTTGTACTACCAACTCTTGGTTCATTGTTTACTGCTAAAACTCTTGAAGTTACCGAGTTTGGTTATGACACGTACGGTTACTAGTTCCTGTTAATTTTGATAAGCTAGGCATATTCCTAGAGTCCAACTGAGCTATTTATCTGCAAGAGATGGCTGCAGAGACACAATACCTCATTACTGTTTTTCTCGATTTCCTTATTTCTAATGCTAGTTGTGTGTTGTTTGCATGATTCCTTATATTTCACTGCTTGATTATTCTTAAGATATAATATCTCCGGATTCCATCTTGTCAACTTTGAGTGTAAAATTATTGATATTGAGTTTTGAAGAGGGTCCACAACAAGTTTATTTTCTTGCCTATGGAATGATCCTCCTCACCCTGTCTTAAATTAATTATTGCTTTTACTTTTAGTTCTTAACTTCATTTTCAATGACTTTTAGGTATATGGCCTATATTATGGATACAAATGAAGAAGAGTGGGTGAAAGTATTGCTTTATATATTACTTAAATTGGTATATTAACTCTTTTTTTGGGCTGGGATTGTGGAGGAGTTTTTGAGTGATTGTGTGTTTCTTGATTGCCACTTCCTTTTCGAGAATAACTGTTGAAGTAGGAAGAGCACGTTTTGAAATCGAGATGACCAGATTTACAATTCTTGATGCCCCTGTAACTTTTTATCCTCATTCATTCTCTGGTTTATCTTGTACATGGGAGGAACATGTGTGAGTATTAAGTGAAAAGTTTATGTGCACGAGAGGTATTGTTTTCCCCCATGGTTTCGAGTATCTATAGAAAGTTTTCCTTAATCTAATGTTCTGAGTCTCTATACCATATTATTGTTTTTGGTACCATTTATTTTCTATCATTTAACCTTGTTAGAAGAAACAGTGCTTTTGTAAGGGAATGTCCTAGTGGTGACTGAAGTTGCATGTTCTAATTCAACGGAGACGAAAATACTAGGTAGTTTCTTTCCATCTGTCCAATCTTGATGGATAGAATACGCATTACATATGTTGGTGAGGTAGCACGTATTTCGTTTTATTAGACTAGGTGTGTACAAACTAGCCCGATCACCATGATTGTTTAAATTTATAATTTGAAACAAGGCAATGAATTGGGACTGTGATAAGCTCAAACTATTGTATCGTTCTACAATAGACTGTTATTTACTTGTTGTCCATAAAGCAGAATTAAAGAACAGATATTTTTTGAATACAAATACATATATATGAATAGTTTGGTATTGAGTAGACCTAACATCTGGTTTACTCTTTTTACTGTTTGATAATACTTATCATTGGGTGTGTTTAGAGTTTCTTCATTTAAAGCCTGGGACAGGGGCTGCATTCGTGAGGACCACATTGCGCAACTATGTAACAGGGAACACCGTTTAGAAAACTTTCCGAGCTGGAAGTATGGTAATATTTATGGAACCACTATGCTTTTTCTCTTACTCTATACATTTATATGCTCCAGTTAATTTTATTGCCCAGGTCACACCACAATTTTACATTCATGTCATCTACAACAAGAACTTGTTAGGTAGCACGAGCTGTTCTTTTTTAATCAACCAATTGAAGTTGTCGATTACCTTTGAACAAACTGAGAAACTATGAATAGGCCATATATTTAGAAATGAAATAGTTGGTAACCTTTTGAAGATTACTTTAGTCTGAGTCTTCTTTTCATTGTTAAGATGATTGCGGAAATTATCCAGAATATCTTTCATAAGTGATTAAGAGTCTTCTTTGAGTGTTAGCTGAATCTTGGTAAATTTTTTGTTACGTAAGCAGTTTCATCTCTGAGCTTTAGTGATACAACAAATGAATTGCCATCTTATGGCTAGATATTAGCTTAACTCCACAAGTTGTTCCATCCAGTTATCTTTAGCAACCTGTTTGTATTAACTCTTCTGAGAATTTCTTAAGAAGAGTGTCAAACTTTATATTTTCCTTTTATTATCATTGTAGTCACACCTGAAACTATAAAACTAACTTTTGATACTAAGGAAAGATGAAAGGATTTCCAGCTTCTATGGATAATTAGATATTCAAATTTTCTTTCGTCGATGTTCCTATTTAGTTGGACCATCGATCTCTCAAAGGGTTTCTGCTTGATAGATTAGATGTCAAAATACAAGTCATGGTATTTATTTGTACACTCAAAATTTCTTGATTAGATATCATACCAATGAGAAAGAAAATGTTTAAGAAGATTCTGTATGTACAAAGGCTGGAAGTTGATTGATTTTGAATTGATGAAAGTTTCATGTTGACGGCATGGCTGATGGTACTGATGTCTGACCAATTTGAGAAGATGCTATGTTGAGACTACTGTAATGAATTAGGAAATTTATAATTTGAAACAAGAGTATCAAGACAGATCTATTCCAGGTTACGATGAAGTGTTAGTAGAAACAATATAATTGGCACATACAGCAGATGCTCGTGATCCCGAAAGATGCCACAATTTATCTAGTGTAAATATTTGTTTATTAATGTCTTTGTTTTTACATTGTTGAATGCATTCTTTTCTTTTTTATAATTCATTTCTTTTACCATGGGAAGATAATGCAGTGGATGTATTGAGTTTAAATATTGTTAAGTGAATGACATTGTTTGAGTTTGATAAGTTTATTTACACCTTTGAACTCAATTCTCTTGTGAATTTCATTTTTGTTGTTTTAAAAGTGTTTGACTAAATATGTGGATCAAGGCGAATTTATGACTAATTTTATTTTCCATGGCAAATGCCACTAAAACAAGTTTCCTTTACTAGCAAATGTTGTATATTTGCCGGCAATTACAAAAGCCAATCATCTTACATTTTCTAAGGCTCGTGGCGTGACAAACTTGGTATCAAAGCACAAAGTTCAAGAGTCCAAGGGAGTCTATGAAGTCGTGTCTGTAAAGTCCTAGTTATCAATGTGAAGTGCGCCACATCTATAATTAGGAGGCTGCTGCAACATCTAGGAATTTCTTCACTTCTTTCATATTTATTTCGTGTGTTAGAGTCGTGCTTACGCGTAACCGTTTGTGAGTTGGACTGTGGGGCGTTTCTTTCAGCATGAGCTGAGAGAAGCAAAAAGACGGTTGCTGACATGAGGAACATTATGAGGTTATTCGTCATTGGGATGTCTCGTCTATCAAGTAAGTAAAGTAAGGCAGCCATACTAGTAGGTGTCATGGACATATCAAGGCTAATGATCCATGTGCAACAAGTTGTAAAGAATAATTTATTAACAAGAGAGCTAAGACAGGGAACGAGTCTAGACAACAATAGAGTAATGACAACCGGTCATCTTTCCAGCAATACAGAAGGGACCTGCTCCATTGTCTACAAGTGCACCTGCACCAAGGAACCAATGTGTGTACAATAGTCAGAACTCTCAATACTTCAAACTAGACCTCCATATTTCCAACAAAGTATGGCACAAGGGAGTACTAAGACTCACACATGTGCCAAGTGTGGTAGGAGCCACTCAAGTGTGTATTATGATGGCTTCAGTGATTGCTTCAAGTGTGGCCAGAACGATGATTTTAACGGACAGAAAAATGGCAAAAAGGGCAATGGAGCCCAATCTTCTTCACTTGCTTCACCAGATAGAGTTACATCGAGATAATTTACTTCAGGGCAGACGGACAAGGAAACCGTCTTTATGCTATCACTAGTCGTCAAGAGCAAGAGTATTCACAAGATGTTGTCACTAGTATGATCTAAGTCTTCAGTTTTGATGTTTTTCCAGAACAACATCTTGATCACTTCAATATTTTTACATATGTTGAGAATTCTATTCTAGTAGAGAGAGTCTATCGTGATTGTACCATTTCCCGTCAATCATAAAAGTACTACAGATGACTTAGTTTAGTTAGACATTGTAGAGTTTGATGTTATTATAGGTATGGACTGGCTTCATGCCTATTATACATCAATAGATTTTAGCACTTGTGTAGTCAAGTTCCAGTTTCAAGTGAACCAGTTATAGAGTGGAAAAGTAGTTCAGCAGTGCCTATGGGTCGTTCCATTTTGTACCTTAAGGCAAGGAAGTTAGTTTCCAAGGGGTCTGTCTATAACTTAGTCCGAGTTAATGACTCAAGTGTGGAGATACCTTCTATTCAGTCAATTTTCAATAGTAAAAGAGTTTCTAGAAGTAATAAACTTTGGCATAAACATCATTCCAGATACTTATCCTATCTCTATCCTCCCATACAGAATGGCACCAGAAGAGTTGAAAGAGTTGAAAGAATTGTTGAAAGATCTGTTAGATAAGGTTTCATTCGACCAAGTGTCTCACCTGGGGGAGCTCCGATCTTGTTTGTGAGAAAGAAAAATGGTTCGCTTAGGATGTGTATAGATTACCTTCAATTGAACAAGGTTACCATCAAGAATAAGTATCCTCTTCCAATGATTGATGATCTTTTCGATCAACTTCAGGGTGCTTGTTGTTTCTCGGAAATAGATCTCAGATCTAGCTACCATCAGTTAAAAGTGAGGGAATGTGATATTCCAAAGACAACTTTTAGAACCAGACATGGGCATTATGAGTTTTTGGTCATGTCCTTTGGGTTGACCAATGCACCTAAAACATTCATGGATCTTATGAATATAGTCTTTAAACCTTATTTTGATATGTTTATTATCGTCTTCATTGATAACATACTAATCTATTCAAGGAATGAAGAGGATAATCCTATTCATCTCAGAATAGTTCTTCAAACTTTGAAAGACTGAGGGTTGTATGCCAATTTCTCTAAGACTGAGTTTTGGCTTGAGTCTGTGGCAATCTTGGGTCACATAGTTTCCGGTGAGGGTATTAGAGTTGATACCCAGAAAATTGAGGCAATACAGAATTGGCCTGGACCCATATCTCCAACTGATATTAGGAGTTTCTTGGGCTAAATTGGCTATTATAGAAGGTTTGTAGAGGGTTTCTCATTTTCTTCGTCTCCTTTGAAGAAGTTGACTTAGAAAACAGTGAAGTTTAGATGATTTGAATCTTGTGAGAAAAGTTTCAGGAGTTGAAGAAGAGGTTGACTACTGCCCAGTTTTGACCTTGTCAGAAGGTATTGAAGGTTTTGTGGTGTATTATGATGCATATAGAGTAGGTTTGGTTTGTGTGTTAATGCTGAATGACAAGGTTATATCTTATGCCTCCAGATAGTGAAAAGTTCATGAGAAGAATTACCCAACCCATGATCTAAAGTTGTTTGTGGTGGTATTCGCCTTGAAGATATGATGTCACTATTGTGTGGTGTTCATGTTGATGTCTTCACTAATCACAAGATCCTAAAATATGCATTCACTCAGAGAGAGCTTAATCTTAGACAAAAGAGGTGGTTAGAATTGCTCAAGGATTATGACATTAGTATTCTTTACCACTCATGTAAGGCTTATGTTGTTGCTGATGCTTTAAGTAGGCTTTTATGGGTAGTACCGCCCATCTTGAGGAAGAGAAGAAGGAACTAGCAAAAGATGTGCATAGACTTGCACACTTAGGAGTCCGAGTAATAGATTCCGTAGAAGGAGGAATAATGGTGACGAATGGGGCTGAATCATCATTAGTATGAGAAGTGAAACAAAAGCAAGACCAAGATCCCATTTTGCTTGAGTTGAAGGCAAATGTTAAAAAGCAAAGAGTATTAGCTTTTGAACAAGGGGGAGATGATATTTTGAGATATCAAGGTAGACTGTGTACCAATGGTGGATGGACTCCAAGAGAAGATCATGGAGGAAGCTCATAGCTCCAGATACTCCATTCATCCAGGTTCCACAAAGATGTACCACGATTTGAAAGAAGTATATTGGTGGAATGGTATGAAGAAGGACATTTCTGAATTAGTTTCCAAGTGCCCGAATTGGCAACAAGTTAAAGTAGAGCACCAAAGTCCTGGAGGTTTGGCTCAGAATATAGAACTTCCGAATTTGAAGTGGTATGAATTTCATCAGAGGCCTGGATCTCGCAAGCAACATAAATCTATTTGGGTGATAGTTGAAAGAATGAAAAAATCAACTCACTTTTTGCCTATAAAGACTACTCATTCGGCATAGGATTATGCTAAGTTGTACATCAAAGAGGTGATAAGACTTCATGGAGTTCCAAACTCCATTATTTCATATAGAGGTGCACAATTTACTACGCAATTCTGGATGTCTTTTCAGAAAGTTTTGGGTTCAAAGGTGAACTTAAGTACTGCCTTCATCCTCAGACTGAAAGTCAAGCAGAGCATACCATTCAGACATTAGAAGATATGTTGAGGGCATGCGTGATTAATTTCAACGGGAGTTGGGATGATCACCTACCTCTCATTATGTTTGCTTACAACAACAATTACCACTCTAGCATCCAAATGACTCCTTAAAAAGATCTTTATGGGAGAAGATTTAGATCTCCTATTGGATGGTTTGAAGTTGGTGAAGCATGGTTTATAGGAACAAATTTAGTTCACTAAGCTATGGAGAAGGTGAAGGTGATTACAGAGAGATTGAAAATGACAAAAAATCGCCAAAAATCCTACACTGATGTTGGGAGGAGGCCGTTAGAGTCTGAAGTAGATGATTGGGTATATCTAAAAGTTTCACACATAAAAGGTGTTATCTGGTTCGGTAAGAGGGGGAAGCTCAGTCCCTGGTATATTGGCCCTTATCGGATAACCAAGACAATGTAGCATATGAGTTAGAGCTACCCCAAGAACTAGCAGTAGTTCATACAGAGTTTCACATCTCTATGTTGAAGAAGTGCATGGGCGATCCTTCATTGATCATTCTAACTGAAAATATTGGGATCAAGGATAGTCTATCTTATGAAGAGATTCCGGTTGAGATCTTAGATCGCCAAGTTCAAAAGTTGAGTACAAAAGAGGTAGCATCAGTCAAGGTCCTTTGGAGGAACCAATTTCTTGAAGAAGAAACTTGGGAAGTTGAAGAGGACATGAAGAATAGATATCCACATCTCTTCGAATCCAGAGAAAATGCAGACCAAGGTACTAATTTTCTTCTTAGTACTCTATATGTTATGAGTAAGCATGTTATTGTTGCATTTTCTTGTTGGGTGTTTGAGCTTAATGTTACTACCCTTAGTATAGTGGAATACCTTCATTGGAGGACGAATGTTCCCACGGGGGAGATATTGTAAAGTCTTGCAACTAGAAAAACTATAAAGGAGTTTAAAATCTGGAAATAATTGTTTTTGGAAAGTATAAGGAAATCTCAAAAATTTGAGCAAGTTAAAAGTAAATTTTTTGGTCAACATCAAACGACCATAACTCCTATATCACGATGAGTTAGGGTTAGTTTCAAATATGGTTGGAAGCCCTTGGAATGATCTTTACAATGTTGCCGAGTTTGCGCAATTCTGAGTTCGAACGAGTGAGTTATACCCTTTGGAAGTTGGGCTATTGGATTAAGGAAATGTCCAATTCCAAGATTTTAAAGGGTGTTTTAGTCTTTTCACTACCCTATTAATTTAATCCATTTTTAGGATTTTAATAAGGATCAAGATTGAATTTAGTCTGTTTTAGAAGTTGGGAATGTTCACGGTAGGGCTAAGGAGAAAGGAGAAGAGAAGAGAAAAGAAGAGAAGCGAAGAAGAAATAGGGAAAGATTCACCAAGATCATCGAATTAACTTGTGGATTTCGTCGGGGTGATCCCTAAAAAGCTATGTGTGTCTATCTCAACGTTTCGTTCGTTCACCCACGTTCCATGAATGTCTGATTCGGTGTGTTTTCATTCAACAAAGATTGGATTTTGAATGTTCTTGAATGTGGTTTCTTGAATTGCTTTCGTTCTTGAACATGAGTTGAGATTTAGGAGTTCTTTGATGATCTAAGTGTTGATATTGAATTCATTGGGTAAGATCCTTGTATACATGATGTGGGTGCCTGAAATCTACGTGAATTTGAGAAAACAAATCGAATTGGAACGATTTAAGATCAGAAAAACGAGATGAAAATTTGTTAGGCGTCACCTAGGAGGATGGAAGGTGTGGAGCGCCCCATCTTCTCAAAAGGGCCTAAGGCGGAGCACCTCCAGTGTGCCATTTTTGGTTCCTCAGTCATCTAGGGCTGGCGCGGCGCGTCCTGAACGAGCCTGAATCGGTATTTTTCGCCCAGTTTTTGAAATTCAGTCTGAATAAGCCTTTCTAAAGTGTTTTAACACTTTTGAATGATTCTAACTACTCTAAATGACTTCTAATCATACATAAATCATCCAGAAACATGAATTACAACCCTGAATCCATAACTTCAAATTCAAGGGAAGTTTAGAGCCAAGTCTAGAAAGTTCTTAGAATCCTTTCAATAATTATTTTACAAATACTTCTAAACCTTTTTTAAGACTTAAAGATCAGGTTGAATAAAGAGTAAAGATCACAATAAGAAGTTCATTTCAAGTCTCATAAGTCTTTCAAAAACATTTTAAATGTCATTTTATGACTTAATTTTTAGTTTGGTTCATAGTAAAGTAAAGTATTTCTTCAAAGTAGTACATGGTTACTAAGTATTCCCAAAGGAGTATTAAATGTTTTCATAGGAAAACTGATATTTACAAAGATCTTTCGTGCTAGCTTTGAGAAAAGAGTAATAGCTTTCTTAATTAAGTAAGTGGGGAAACTGAGATTTTCAAGATAGCCCTTGAGCTAAGATTTTGAGCACTAATCTCAAATCGTAGAATAAGTATGTTTTTAAAACATAAGAGCCAGTATATTTTGGGAGTAGTATTGAGCAACGATATGGGGGAGAGTTCAGACAACTCAGAGCCCCCATAAACCATGTAGCCACCATGGATAGAAAAGGGTCATACTTTTTAGACGAACCCTTTCAAAGTAGACTAGTGGATCCATTAGGTAGTTTAGGTCTTATACCTTTGGCCGGGTATAGGATGCGCTAACAGTGCGTGGTAGATAGTTGTATCATCACTATAACACTTAAGTAATGGTTGTTGTCTAGAGAAACTCCCACAGGATTTAAATGTATATATATATATATATACACACACATAAGTTTATTTGTATTTTTACATACATTTCAAGGTTAATTGTATCTTTGTATACATTTAGAGTTTACAATATGTTTTCAAACAACTTTTTTCATATTGCAGGTACTTTTAAATTGCTTTATATGGAAATGAGTCAGGTATATTGAGTTATGTTATTTATGAGTTGAGAAGAGCAAAACTAAGTGTTTCTTCTTAGTGTTTTCAAGATTAAGTTGTTTTAACATTCCAACTCGCATACTCTTGCATTCAATGTACTCATGCCAGTTCGCGTGAATCGTATCATGATGCAAACACAGGTAACAAGGATCGGAATCCGGCGTACCGTTGATACAATTGGGCACTCCAAAGAGTCAGTTGATGAGTCTCCTTGCATTTTGGAGGACTCCTTTTATTGTTTTTTTCCAGTATTTTCTTTATTAGGATGTTGTGGGGTATGTCCCAACATCCATTTTAGTTTTAGATGCTTCATAGATAGAGAGTCAGATGTTAGTCCTTTAGTCTTTTCATTTCGTTTTATTTTTTAAGACTTGGGTTGCCATTTTTTGACAGTTGAATGTTTTAAACCTGTACAACATTTGCAGTTAGTATGCTTTATCACTTCAGTTGAGTTTTTATCATTACAATTATCGATGATTGTCTTCCTCTGAGTTAACTAATCTAGGCCAAGGGTCCTCTCAAGGCCATGAATTGTCATTAACTGTCGGCTACGTCTAGGGTGTAGGCTCGGGGCATGACAAATAATAATTCTCCCACTAAAATTCATAACATATAGTCAATCCTCATCTCTTAGTTTTGATACTTATAATTTACTATCACATTTCTCTTCACAACTTGAGTACTGTTCACTCATTCACTATACATCAATGCCTTAGTTCTATAACACTTTAAATATTATGGTCTCTCCCTCAAAATTTAAGCCTAGATTTTATCTATCACCTCATGAATATTCTTGCTCTTCTATTCAACACTTACACTTGGTCATTACTAACACAATGATACATCATCATAACCCCTTTCTAGTTAAGGTATACTCTAACTCATCTTTACTTGCAACTCTTACTCTACCTCCTAGCATGAGCTCTTCACATCTCATCACTTCTAAGTCTACCCATAAGGGAAATCTTTTCATTAGTAACTTACTAGGCACATGACTATAGTAACATAGCTCTTCAATACAATACGTCCCTTAAAGGCTTTCTTGAACTCTACTCTTACCTCACTCTTGATGTGAATTATAAATTCAAGAGTTTTTTTTCATGACATGGAGGATATCATGATGACAAGGTAGTCTCATGAATACATTCTCTCCATTCTCATACTCACTTGCTTGAGTCTTGAAATAAGTTAGTAGAAGTTGTAGAAAACTCCACAAAAAGGACTCAAACGGACTTTCTGAAAATGATCGGAAGAACTCTCAATACTTAACTCTTAACTTTACCTTCAATTCGAATTATGAATTAATGTTTATGATCATGTTATTAATTATTTCTAGGTGTTTGGATGTTTTTAGTGTTATTAGAATCAAAGGGAGTAAGAATACACTTTATATGAGCTCAAACAGGACAACCGACAAAAAAAGAGTGGGGACAGGCGACCCTGGCGCGAATCCAGCCCCAAACTTTAGAGACTGTTTATGGGAGATTTGCAGGCGTGCTATTCCAACTACTTGGGAGCATATAGGGCGCGCCACACCACCCACTCCCAAGACAAAGTTTCGGAGAATTTCGCCTCTCATTTTCTAACCCTAAATCGCTTTTAATCAATTCCTTTTCTCAAATATTCCTTAGATTCAATTACGCAACCTAAGTTCACACTAATATACTCAAAAAAGAACTCCAAACAATCAATTTCATCTCAAGAAATCATCAAAACTTTAACAAGATAAGATTTATAATAAACCTCAAGAAAACCTATTAAGAACTTAAATTTTTCAACTTTTTGAGAATGAAATTACGCTAAAAATAACATGTTTGGCATGTGGATGAACTAAAACAACACTACGTAAGCTTACATACCTCTTATGGATTAAACACATAGGTAAAATCCTCAACAACACGTAAGAAACTCGACGAACGGTTGATCATCTCCTCTTTTCTCCTCTTCTCTCTTATTTTCTCTTCTTGAACTCTCAAATAAAACCCTAGGCGTATATTGAGATTATTAAACTTAATTTAATAGGACTATAACCTTCAAATATTACTAAAACGAATTAAATCTGATTGGGTAAGGAAAATATCAAAATATCCCTAATTAGTTTCGGCTAACATTCCTTAAATGGACAAATCTAACTTCAAAAAGTCATATCTCACTCATCCGAACTTGAAACTTAGCAAACTCGGTGGAGTTTGAAAGATAATTCAAAGATCTTTCCTTAGGTATCTTGTAGCACACCTAACTCATCATGTTCTAGGATTTATGGTTGTTTGAAGTTTACCCAAAACTCATACTTAGCATAAATCTCCAAATTTTTGATTTTTGTTATTTCGAATTTAGTTCTTTTTGGTACTCAAGGTGCTACATCTGGTCACTTGACCTTAATACTTAAATTTTTTCTAATTCCCTGGTAAAATTTCACTCACTACGAAGAACTTATCGAGTCTAAGCTTAAAATATTTTGGGGTGTTACAGTATAATAATATAATAACACAAAATTATAAAAATACATCAATAGTTTGAGATAATTAAAAAATATAATTAAGGAAACTCATAGAAAATAAAACTTCTAATATGATTATACTAGTATAAATAATCTAATATCTTAAATTTCTAATTATAAAAAAAATCAATATTTCTAAAAATATTTGTTTATTATACTATAAATTACCCACCCCCACCCCCAACCCCAACCCCGAAAGGAAAATAACCAATAAGACTTACTACTATTATAATAAAACATCACTCTATCTTGAATAAAATATAAATTAGTTTCACATAACTAAATAAGATATGATACTTTTAAGACATATGACAAATCTATGAAGACCAATGCTATGTGAAAAAGTAAAATTTTTCTATATATTTGTAAAAGAAATGTTACGCATTAAATAAGTACTTGCACAATGTTACCAAAATAGTAAAAATACTTGTTTTTGGTAGAAAATAATTAATTCCCTATTTGTTCTAACCTTCTCGTGACACTAAAGCAAAAGCTTTATGTGGTGTCATAATCGTAAAGTTGAGTTTCTCACTTATGCTTAAGGAAGCTACAACTCTCTCAAGGTTGTCAGCATCAGCCGAAAGTACCGCCTTTACCATGCACCACTCATCCTCATTGTCTATCATATTGATAGTGATGCCTCTATGATTTTGCAGAGGATTACTGGTGACGCTGGGCACAACGGTCATGACCAATTTCTAGTCGATCAAGTTCTTGATCATGTACATTAATTTAATACAATCTTCAGTATCATGCTAAACACAATTGGAATGAGACGTACACCTTCGATCGGATCGGTAAAATATTGAGTTAGTATTGTCTAGATTGGGATTGACCTGATGGATAACACATGCCGAACTCAATTGCTCAAACAACTTTGTCCGACATAATTTTGAGCAGGTTTCTTATCGAGGTTGTCGAGGAGGATCATAATAGCCTTGTTGAGATTGAGTCATTTGTAGATAGTTTCGGGCATTTTGATGGAGAGGTGCTTGAAACTTTGGGTCAATCATATTAATGGTGAATCCTCCACAATTCAATAGTGGATCACCTTTGTCATTGGAAGTGACAGCTTGAATGGTGATAATTCTTTGATCAATCAAGTCTTGAATTTTATATTTGAAGTTGATGCAATCCTCAGTGGTCAGCACCTTCTGAACGGTGAGCACAATAAAGATCACGACTGTAAAGTCTGGAATTGACATTCACTTTTTTTGGGTCAATTGTTTGTATCAGACCAGCCACTATCAATCTCTCAAAGAGTTGGGTTCAATATTCAACCAAAGGAGTAAAGATTGTAATTACTTGGCGGTACCTGAGAGGATTTTGGCAAATAGGTG
The DNA here is from genome assembly GCA_016801875.1 of Solanum sitiens. Classification (NCBI taxonomy): domain Eukaryota; kingdom Viridiplantae; phylum Streptophyta; class Magnoliopsida; order Solanales; family Solanaceae; genus Solanum; species Solanum sitiens. The sequence continues at coordinate 526,922 of JABWTJ010000442.1, read as the reverse complement.
CTGGTGTTTGGAAATTTCTGTATTGTGGAGTTTGGTAGCTAAGAGGGACATTTGGGTAGTTTGATTTAGTATTTGGATAATTTGACAATAAAGCTTACAAATTCGGATGATTTGGTGGAGGATTTTGGTAATTTTTTTATGGGATAAGGATTTTGTGGAGCTAAAGGGTTTTGGATGGTAAAGACTTCCTAATATTGACACAAGAATGCCTCTTTGATTTTTGGCTGGATTCAAATGAGATAGAGGAAAATTTTTCCCTCTTCCTCCTCAACGGTCCCGAGGATTCATCTTGGGGAGTCATTGGGGTGATTTTTTTGGTCTTGAGACCGTCTTCAATATCTTCACAAATTTTGACTATCTCATGAACTTTCATCCTACAATGAACTACATCCTATTGAATTGCTCTGACACTTGAATTCGTACGAAGACTTCAATAATTTTTTTCTCTGTGATGGGAGGCCTAACCCTTGTAGTCTCTCTTCTCCAATGGTAGGTATACTCTCGATAGTTTTCAGTAGAATTCTATTTGGTTCTCTCCAAAGAGTATCGATCGCGAATAAATTCTACAATGTAATCAAACCTTTCAATGAAGTCTTTAGCCAAAGCATTTCAACTTAACCACTGCTTGATTTCTTTAGAAATCAACCATTCTACTTATAGACTTCGACTTAAGAGTCACATTAACAAAACCTCATCTTTACCAACTCCAACAAGTTGATCACAACAAGCCCTCAAATCTGTCAAAGGATTTTCAACTCCACTAAAAGGATAAAATTTTTGTACTTTAAAACCTACTTGAAGCTCCAAATGTGGATGATGGCAAAAATCTTCATAATGCAGCCCCACAATGTCTGGGGTGTATTTAAAGTCCTTCATTTCATTCATAACGTCCCCTCTAGTACTTTGCTCAGCCTTTCCTTTTATGACTTCCACTCTTTCTCCTTCTTCTCATAATGTTCGTGTGTAGCAGATAAAGGGTACGATTTTGGCGATATTGAAAGATGAAATGCGGTGTTTAGAGGTATGGATTGAGTTGTAGGTAGGTTTTGAACAATATGAGCAGGGATTGATTGGACAGAAGGAAAATTCTGGAAAATATTGGAGTTTGGATTTTGAGGAGTAGGTAAATTTTTTGTGTGAGGAGCTAGCATGATTTAGGTTAGGGGTGGTTAAGTCAATGATTGGAGGTTCTGAGTGGATGAATTATTTGGAAAATGCTCGGATGTTGGATCCGAAGTAGGAAAATGGAGTATAGGTTTTACAATATCTGGAGTAGGAGTGTTGTCAATGAGAGCCAAATTTGTCAAATCTCGGGTCTTATCCATTTCATCCCTCATTTCAACAATTTGTTGGAACTATTGTGCAATCAACATGTTCTGTTAAGCAATGATAGGGTTATTCACAGTAATTTAATTCAAATCAGTATTCTCAACATTTTCAACTAATTTGTATTTGCCTTTTGACAAACATTGGTCGGAGAAGGAATTATTGGGGTCTTTGGACCTTGTGAAGTATGGATGTTCAGCCATTTTCTCAACATATATTAGTTTTGAAAACTTGACAAAGAAAAACAACTCTAAGGCAAATGTGTTAGTATGTGTCGATGATAAATAATTCAAAATATCACACACATCACTGAAAACATAAGAGTTAATTCATTTGAAGATAAACTAGCCCACACATATAGAGAAGTGACTAAATAGACAGGAATTTGTCTATTTGATTTTGAGCCTAGTGAATACGAAATGTAGACTTCAGTCGAGACAAGTCAATTGTATATTTCGTTTTCGTACTTCTGATTTGTTATTGAGATGTAACTCTAATTTCTTTGTAAGAGTTGAATAATATAGAGTTCCTAAAAAATGGGGAGCGAACCTTTAAAGGTTTCCTACGTATCTCACTAGAGAGAATTGAGGTCTTACGTAGTTCGACCCACTTGAACTTCTTTCAGTTTGAGACGATGAATCTTTTTTCTGATACGAGAGTAATATTTGAAAAAATGAAGTTCAATTTTTTTTGTGAAACTAAAGGCTCAAAAGATACCGTAGGAAATACATTTGGATTATTTTTCCAACACCGACAAGTTCGCGCAATTTCAAGTTTGTATGTGGTAGATATGCCCATTTGAAGTCAGGTTGTCTATAAAGGAAAGTCAAAACTTGATTTTAAAGGGGTATTTTGGTCTTTTCATTACCTAATTAATTAAATCCTTTTTAGTAAATTATTTTGGTTCTAAAATGAGATAGTTCAGTTTACACAATTAAGAGTTATTATGGGGCTTTGAGAGAAGAGAAAGAGAAGGAAAGGAGAAGAAAAATCAAAATTTTTTCGTGTTCGTGAGGAATTGATTGTGGGTTTCATCAAGGAATTGATCCTACAAGGTATGTGATACTTTCATAATGATGGGTTCATTCATAAATGTGCCAAACATGTTTATTTTAGCGTGAATTCATCCTAAAAGGTTGAAAGTTTGATGTTCTTTGAAATTGTTTTCGTTCTTGGATTGTGCTAATATTGAGAAGTTTTTTAGATTATTGTGTCAAACTATAGAGTTGGTTAGAGTTAGATTCTTAGGTACATTTAATGGGTATCTAAATATAAAGAGAATTTGGGAAAGAACTGAGTTTAGGTGAATTGGGTTGTAAAACGAAGAAGGAAATAGTTGGGTGAATCTGAGTACTTGTTCATCAGGATGGGAAAACTCTTCTTCGCATCGCGGAGCGGTCATGGACCGTTCCACCTCAAAATTAATTTCGCGACCAAATATTTAAATGCATCTCCACGTCGCAGAATAATTTCCACATAAATATTTCTTGATCATTTCTCATGTTTAATTATATAAAACCACTCCTAAACATTACGGGATCCTTCCTATCACAAATCACAATCCTTGAATCCATAAATTAAAATTCAAAAGAAACTTCAAAGCCAAGTCTAGTGAATTTTAGAGTCATTTCAAAAGCCATTTTACAAATGTTTGAACTTTGTTTTAAGACTTAATCTTTGACCTTAGGAAAGAGTAAGAGTAAAATTCTTCTCTTTAAATACGAAAACTGAGTATTCCCAAGAGTTAAAATATTTTCACATTGGAGAAAGAAAGGAAACACCGATTCCCAAGAGAGCCCTTGAGCTAGTTTTGAGTAATTTGGGTGGTATGGTTATATTTGTTTGCCCTCGGTTGTGGGAAATGCAATGTTCCATGCGACAAGCATGATATTGCAACTCTTGCAAATTAAAGGGTTATTTGGAGGCTTGGCTCATGAAGATCTCTATGACCATATTAGAAATTTTGTGGACGTTTGTGGTCCCTTCTCGTTAAAAAATATGTCCCAAGAGTCTATTCAACTCCAATATTTTTGTTATTCTCTTGTGGGAGAGGCTACCAAGTCGTTATGTGACTCAATCAGGATAAATTTACGGAGGTGTTCTACATTTGATTCTTTCATCCCTCGAAGGTGATGTCATTAAGAGACATTATCCAAGGCTTTAAATACATGGATAGTGAGTCAATACATGATACTTGGCTATGATTCCAAAATTTGTTTCTCCAATGTCCGACTCCTGGACTTCCTAACAATGTCTTGCTATTGGAGTCTAGATTCATTTAATAATTTTGTGGTTGACCAACTTGTTCGAAGAGGCATCATGCAACAGCCTTTTGAGATTACATCTACTTTTCTTGATGGCATGACCAAGATAAATTGGGCTTGATATACAAGAGAAGATCAGGTGTCTCCTTTGATATTTTGGATGACGAAGCAACAAATTGAAAAATACAAAGAATGAGATCAAAACATGGCTAATATGATGACCCAAATGAATTTGTTGTCAAAATATGTCATGGGTACTGGGTCTCATGATGTGAATGTTGTTGGTGTTAGTGGGGTAAACCCCGGTGATACACACTTTGAGATTTTATATAATGAGGAAGTGAGTTTCTTTTCCAATGAAGGTGGTGGTTTTGATCCGAACTATCCAATGCCGGGAGGGAATCAAGGTTAGAATAAAGAGGATGATAACGGTTGGAGAGACCGTGATAAGGAATTGTGTGATCGTTGAACCAATTTGAAGTAGAGAGATGGGGACTTGGAGAGATATGTACCTCCCCATGAGAATTAAAAACCAAAAAAGCCAAGGGTTGACTCGGAGATTTTTCATACGAAAGATATGTTTTCACTCATTCTCACCAAAGTGGAAAGGTCGGAAAAAGTTTTGAATGAATTGAAAGATGACATCTCAACTCTAAATCAGACGGTTACTTCTCACTCTGTGTTTATTAAAGAGTTGGAGACACAAATGGGTAAAATCTATAACATCTCACAACTAGAAAGAACTAGAAAAGAGTTTTAAATTTGAAATACTTATATTTGGAAAGAATAAGAAAATCTGGAAATTTTAAGTAAGTTAAAACGTGAGTTTTTGGTTATTTTCAAACGACAATCACTACTAGCTAAGGATGAGTTAGGAGTAGTTCCAAATGTGGTTGAAAATCCCTTAGAATCATCTTTCCAACGCGCAGAATTTGCGCGATATTTATATCGTATGAGTGAGTTATGTCTTTCAGAAGTTGGGATGTTGGATTAAGGAAAGTCCAATCTAGATTTGGGAAGGGAAAAGTTGTCTTTCCTGTCACGACTCGAGTCTACACCCTAGACGTGGCCGGCACTCGAAGACCATTGTTGGTCCCCAAGCGAACCCTCATCCTGGTTGACTACAAGCGGAAGACTAACTTATGCATACAAAACTATACTGACTATATATGAAGCCTCTAACTAATAAATATGGAAGTCGGGACAAAACCCTAGACATCCTGACCAAACTGAAAAGTAAATGAAATCCTATGGAAACAAGGAGTCTCACCATGGCTAACTCGAACTTTGGTATGTATCAACGAAGATCCTATTGATGATCCTGAATACCTGTGTTTGCATCATCAAAAGATGCAGGCCAAATGACTCAGTACGTGGAATGTACAAGTATGTAAGGGGAATTCTAAAGCATAACATAAGCTTGAAAACATGAATAATAAGGAAACATACTTACCTATTTTCAAACTTACTCAACTCAACTCAACTTACGAATAAGATACTCAACTTAAGGATTAGATACTAATTTCAAAGATATGATACTCGACTCTATGAAGCACAGAAAATTAACTTCTAATACTCAACTTAATTCCTTTAAATATAAAGAAGCTTAAACAAGGTCAATATAAAGAAAAGTTTTTTAAAAACTTGATGTCAACTATGTGTGTATAACAAGGATACAACTCTGAAATGTATACGAAAATACAATTAACTGATGTATGTAAAAATACATTAACTTCTATGGGAGTTTCTCTAATAGACAACCATCACTTAAGACCTATCGTGATGATATAGCCTTACTCGTCCTACGCTGCCCGCCCATCCTAACCTTGCAAGGGTATAGGACCTGAACTGCCTAATGGATCCACTAGTATACTGTGAAAAGGGTTCATCTAAAAAGTATGAACCTTTTCTACCCATGATGGCTACATGGTTTTCATGGAGACTCGAGTTAATATGAACTCGCATCCCCACATCAGTGCTCAATACTACTCCCAAAATATACTGGCTCTTATGTTTATAAAACATACTGATTTTGTGGTTTGAGATTAGTGCGCAAAAGTTAGCTTTAAAAGCTACTTGGAAATCATAGTTTCCCCGCTTTCTTCATTTTATAAAGCTATTACTTCTGTATGAAAACTAGCCCGAAGGCTCTTTACTTGTATACATGTGAAAAACATGTAAGTATCCTTGGGAATACTTAGTCCCCTTAAACCTCTGAAGAAAAGAACTTCAACTTACTCTTTGATTAGCCAGAAACTTGAGCCTTAAAAGCAAAGTTAAAATGTTTAAATAAGACTCTTAAAAACCTTTAAGAACTTCACTTTAACTTACTTCTGAACTTTAGACTTGACTCTTAACTTCCCTGAAATGAAGTATGGATTCAAGATTCATAATCTCATGTTTATGATTGATTTCATGATTTTTAACTTGGAGGGTTCATGCAGAATTAGGAGAATGAACTACTCAAACTCGAGATCTCAAAGGTACTTGTCATCTCAAGATTGTTCGACTTATAGGGTACATGTGGAATTATAGGAATGAACAATTCAACTCAAGGACTTCATGGGTAACATGTAATAGTCACATTATTATGAATTAATTCCAAAGATGGACTAGGAACTCAACACTTAAAGGCTTAGAACTTGAAGATTCCACTTCTCTGAAAGATGCTCAACTTACGAAGTTCATGCTGAATTAGGGCCATGAAACAACTCGACTCAAAGGTCTACATAACTACATGGACACATGTACATGACTCTTCTTATTCTCCTTTTTACTTCCTCAAAATATAGTTCAAACAATGACGGATCTAAAAGAATTCACAATTGATCTTAACGACTTCCTTGAGCTCTAGTCTTAACTCTTGCTTGAATATGAATTATTAATACAAGAATTATGGTTCATGATATGAAGGATCTGGATGATATTTTTGATTCATGAATGCATACTTTTCACTCTTAACTCACTTGCTTGAGTCTTGGAACAAGTTACTATAAGTTCTAGAAGACTCCCCAAAAGGATTTCCTTAGAACGGTTGAAAGAAGGTCAAAGGGTCAAATATACCCTTGTACTAAAGGAAATAGTTTAAATATACCCATAGTTATACTTTCGGTCCCAATATACCCCTCATGTTACACTTTTAGTCCAAATATACCCCTTTTATTATACTTTGGTGCAAATATACCCTTAGCTTTGACGGAAAAACATGTTACAAACTCAAAATCAAATTATTTACTCTCAATTTGCTTAGAAACTCATTTGTGTAACTCATCCCAACTCATTCCCTCCATTTTTGGCTCTTATTTTCATTTTTCTATTCATAAATCTATTTTTAGATTTGTAGTACTAGAAATAATAAAATATGCATATCACACAACATCATTGTTCTACATTTTCCCCTCACAAATTAAAAATCTTAAAATTTATTTCTATAAAATTAATCATTGTACCCACATCTTCTTACTATTATAAAGTACAAGAAAATTAATTAACGTAGGGAGTCATTGATTTTTGGATGCTGAAAATTCTTAGAACTTATCTCAATGTATTTTCTTTGATTAATATTGACCCTTTTTAGAAGAGGTTAAGCATGATAAAAATTTTCTATAGAAAAAGCTCAATTCGAAAGAGAGAAAAATCATATTAATTTTTGAATACGATAAACTATTAGCTTCTTTTAAGAAGAAGATGCAAAGAAAATAATTCAAAGCGGAGGAAATGAGTTTCTAAAAGAATTAACTATTTGAAATTCCAGATGAGTTATTTTATTTTGAGCTTGTCACGTGTTTTTCGTTAAAACTGAGTGTAAATTTATGTCAAAGTATAATGAGAAGGGTATATTTGAACCTAAAGTATGACGAAAGGGGTATATTTGGACCTAAAGTATAACAAAGGGTATATTAAAACTATTTCCAATAGTACAATGATATATTTGACCCTTTGCCCTTGAAAGAATTCTAAAAAACTTAACTCTCAACTCTACCTTGAATTTGAATTATGAATTCAAGGTTATGAACATGTTAGGAACGATTTAAATAGGAAGAACAATGTTATTGAAGAATCTTGGATAAGAACTTGAATAGAAACCTTGAAACCCTAGCTTGAAGGTAAATGATCAAGAAAACCTTTTTGAGATTGTTGAATTAATTCCTTGAAGTATCTATGGCCAAGAATTATGATTTTCATTAGTAAATATGAAAATCTGATTGGTTTGACCCTTTTATTAGCCAAGAAATTCGTTTAGGGTTTTCTTGGAGGTAAAAAGACAAAAATGACTAGTTCTAATATTTTCCCGTTGGCTAATTCGGAACAGCACGCTATACGTTACTAAAATCGTCATAACTATTTACTCTGAAATTGGATTGACGCAAAATTGGTGGCGTTGGAAAGAAATTCAATTACCTTTAACTGGATAGGTATGACGGACGTAACTCTTAATATTCTAAGAGATATGGTGGTTTAAAGTTGACCCAAGTTGAATCTTACATCAAAACTTAATGAAACTTCAAGAACACTTATCAAGAACTCATCAAAAACTTAAATCCTTAAATTTCAAGAATGAAATTACGCTGAATAAATCAAGATTGGTGTGTAGGTGAACTAACCCAAAACTATAGAAGCTTACATACCTCTTCGGGATTAAACCATGGCAAAAATCTGCAACTAAACTCAAGAACGTCGACGAACGCCTTCATCCTTTCCTTTTTTCTCTTCTTTTCTCTTCTTTTCTCTTCTTGTCTCATTTTGAACTGTCAACTAAAATACTAGGTGTATATTAGGATTAAAAAACTGAACTTAAAAGCATTATAAAGCTAAAATATAACTAAAAACGAATGAAATCTTATTGGCTAAGGAAAGGACTAAAATACCCCCTCACAATTTTGGCCTAACTTTCCTTAACTGGACATCCTAACTTCAAAAGGTCATATCTCACTCATCCGAGCTCGAAACTTAGCAAACCCGGCGGCGTTGGAAATATAATTTAAAGATATTTCCTATGGAATCCTGTATAACACCTAATTTATCTTGTTCAGGGAGTTCTGGTCTTTTGTAGTTGACCTAAAACTCATACTTAGCTTAACTTGCAAAATTTCAGATTTTGCTATTTCCAATTTAATTCCTTTTGGAACTCTTGGTGCTAAATATAGTGAACTGACCTTAATACTTAAGAAAATTTTAATTTCTTGGTGAAATCTCACTCACTCACGATGAAGAATGGTTCAAGTTTTAGCTGAAATTTTTTTTAGGGTGTTACTCTATCTCCCCCTTGGGATCATTCGTCCTCGAATGATCACTGGACTAGGTATAGATTGAGTTACTCTAACTAAGGTCTGCGCCTATTATTCTGGTCTTACTATAATCAAACTCAATCTAAATCCTTAAGTTCAGATTCTATACTCCTCTCTAGGAAATCTAATCTCAAACTATTACTCCTTACCACCACATTCTAGCTTAGTACTCTAACAACTCCATGGACTCCTACTAACAAACTCCTTCGTAACCAATTAGGGGCTATTATTTAAATATATCTCCTAGTAAAACCTTATCCTCGTATTTCTCCTTATTAATAACCTTTTATAGAATTATCACACCATCATAACACAATAAGATCATCAAACTTTAAAAATATGATTTCCCTTTTTTCTTAAATCAGCCATTAATTATTACTTTATTAAATTAATCTACCAATTTAAATAAAACAAATTAAATCATTGCTCCCACCTAGGTTCGAACCCGGGTGGAGCAAGATTTTGCTAAAAGGGCAATTTCGGTCCTCTCTACCCAAAATGTCCCCCCACCTTATTAAATAAATAATTAATTACATATTTAGAGTAATTACGATACTACCCTTAGCCTAGAAAAAGACCATTTTACCCCTAGACCCTCCAAACGTAATATTTCCCCCTTTTTAAGTCCGGTAAGGACTCATCCGAGTAAATATTCATATTCGGGAGCCCTACATGGCTGGACCCAACCTTTCCTAGCTCAACTAACTCCCCAAGTTAGTTGGCTTGGATGGCGCAAGGGTTCAGAGGTCTGGTTCTACGCGCATCAATCCGTGTGAACCCGGTCTAATCGTAGGCATTCTAAACACACTAAACATTACTTAGCATATTCATTTTTAGGGTTGTTACGTTATTCCCCCCTTAGGAACATTCGTTCCCGAATGACACTACTAACTATCTAGCATACTGTCAGTCATAACACAACATAATCACTATGCACAGTCAAGCAATAGCAACAAGAAATGGAGAGATAAGGAAACTTCGACTTAAAAGTAGGGAATCTAAACTCAAGAACTGAAAAGATGGGGATAGCGGGATCTCATATCGGCCTCGGCCTCCCACGTAGCACCCTCAACCAGATGGTTCCTCCACAATACCTTCACTGTGGCAATCTCCTTATTTCTCCTTATTTCTCAGTCGCTTGACCTGTCTGTCTAAGATCTCAACATGTACCTCCTCATAGGACAAGTCTTCATCACCCCCCAAACCTTCCACAGGTAGAATCGATGCTGGATCACCTAGGCACTTATTTAACATGGATACATGAATGACTGGATGGACAGAAGCTAGCTCCACAGGCAATGCCAACTCATAGGCCACCTCACCCACACGCTGTAGGATCTCATATGGACCAACATGCCTCGGACTCAACTTCCCCTTCCTGCCAAACCTCATCACCCCTTTATAGGTGATATTTTCAAATAGACCTGGTCACCAATATCAAACTCTAAGGGCCGTTTCCTGTTTGTATATGACTTTTGCCAACTGTAAGCAGTAGCCAACCTGTCCCTAATCACCCTGACCTTCTCTAAGGCCTCATGAATGATCTCTAGACCCAAAATGGATGACTCTCCAACCTCGAACCACCCAACTGGAGACCTACACCTCCTATCATGTAGTGCCTCGAACGGTGCCATCCCAATGCTAGAGTGATAACTGTTATTATACGAGAACTTTATCAAAGGCAGATGGTCGTCCCAACTACCCCTGAAGTCAATCACACACGCCCTCAACATGTCCCCCAATGTCTGAATGGTGCGCTCTGCCTGCCCATCAGTCTGAGGATGAAAGGCACTACTAAGCTTTACCTTCGTGCCTAAGATCTTTTGGAAGGATCTCCACAAATGTGAAGTGAACTGAGCTCCTCTATCTAAAATGATAGACAAAGGAATCCCATGCCATATCACAATCTCATCAATGTAGAGTCTCGCATAATCCTCGGCTCTGTAAGTAGACTTCACAGGGATAAAGTGGCCAGACTTAGTCATCCTGTCCACAATAACCCATATGGAGTCATGCTGTCTCCTAGTCTTCGGAAGACCAACCACGAAGTCCATATTAATGGCCTCCCACTTCCAAGTCGGAACCTCAATAATCTGAGTAAGACCGCAAGGCTTAAGATGTTCTGCCTTAACCTGCTGACAATTAGGACACTTGGCCACATATTCTGCAATGTCCTTCTTCATGCCATCCCACCAATAGATCTGCATAAGATCATGATACATCTTGGTGGAACCTGGATGTATGGAATATCTGGAACCATGGGCCTCTGTAACAATCTTGGTCCGCAAATCATCCACATCTGGTACACACAGCCTGTCCTGGTACCTAAGTATGCCGTCACCTCCCAAAGCAAAGGACTCATTCATCTTTATCAACATTGAGTCCTTTAACTCCATCAAAACATGATCAAGATGCTGACCCTTCTTGACCTCAACTACCAAGGATGATTCAGAACTAGGATGAACTGAAACACCCCTGCTAGTAGAAGCCATCAACCGCACACCCAGTCTGGCCAGTCTGTGTACATCCTTCACCAACTCCTTCTTCTCATCATCAACGTGGGCTGTACTCCCCATGCTCAACCTGCTCAAAGCATAATCTACAACATTTGCTTTACCTGGATGGTAGTGGACACTCATATCATAGTCCTTCAACAGCTCCAATCATCTCCGCTGACGTAGATTCAACTCTCTATGTGTGAACACGTACTGGAGACTCTTGTGGTCTGTGAACACATCCACGTGCACTACGTACAAGTAATACCTCCACAGCTTCAATGCAAAGACCACAACTGTCAACTCCAGGTCATGAGTGGGATAATTCTTCTCATGAACCTTGAGTTGTCTGGACGCATAAGCTATCACCTTACCACCCTGCATAAGAACACAACCCAATCCAACCCTAGATGCATCACAATAAATAATGTAATTCTCACCACACTTAGGCAAAGTAAGCACTGGGGCTGAAGTGAGTCTGTCCTTTAGCTCCTAGAAACTCTTCTCACAAGTCTCCGTCCATTCGAACTTGGCCTTCTTCTTAGTCAAAGCTGTCAGTAGGGCAGCAATGGAAGAAAAACCCTCCACGAACCTGCGGTAGTAACCAGCCAATCCCAGAAAGCAACGGATATCGGTGGGAGTAAGAGGTTTTGGCCATTTCTTCACAGCCTTAGTCTTCCTGAGGTCCACCTCCACACCCTGATCGGACACAACATGACCCAGGAAGGTTACTGATCTAAGCCAGAATTCACACTTGCTGAATTTGGCATACAACTGATGTTGTCTAAGTACATGCAAGGTTAGTCTCAAATGATGTTCATGCTCTTCCTTGGTCCTAGAGTAGATGAGGATGTCATCAATGAATACTATGACGAAAGAGTCAAGGTATTCACGGAAAACTCTGTTCATGAGATCCATAAATTCAGCAGGTGCATTCGTGATACCAAATGACATAACTAGGAATTGATGTTAGACACGCCCATAACACCAAGAAATCAGACATTAGGAAAAGGCACGATAAGATCAGAAGAAGGGAAATTTTCCTATGCATCATGCAGTCTCTAATTCAGGATAGTGGTGCACTTCACTACCATGACTTAGAAACTACTCAATGTGGTTGCTGTGAACTTATTATGCTCGAAATTTAACCTAGTGCTCTGATACTAACTTTCTCACGACCGGAGTTTATACCCCAGATGAGACCGGCGTCGTTGACCTCTCAGAGGTCACAGACAAGCCTACATACGTCATTGTTACTTCATCTAGGTTAATTTTAGCAGAAAATTTGATCTTTTTGTTACTTAACATTTATATAAGACATTCTACTTAAACTCATAAACGTTGACAATCAACCATCTAATATTAAGATCATCAAATGAAAGAAATAGTTCAATACTGTGTTAAGTGTATACTTGCCAAAATGGCACCAATACAATGTCTGAAATAAGGTGAGAAAGAAACGCTAGTGGAACATACTCCACTAACTCAAACCTATATCTAAGCTAGAAAATAATGGGCAAGCGTCCTCGAAAGCATGAGGGCATACCAAGTCCGGATGAATACTCCACGTCCGAATAGCTTCAGCGTCGACCTGTAAGCTCTAACGTCCACCGGTGCTTGCACCTAAAAATGTAGAGTTGTATGGATTAGTACACACTTGTACTAAGTATGGGTATATGCAAGCACACACCAAGGACATTCATGAGTAAGGATAGCTCTTTCCTAACAACATGATTTATGGAAAGTCAAGTCAGTGGACTTGCCAAGTTTGGATTAGGAAAGTCAGTGGACTTGCCAAATTTGGATTAGGAAAGTCAGTGGACTTGCCAAATTTGGATTAGGAAAGTCATGCCATGAGAGTAACATACATCATCATACTTATCATTTTGCAAACAACACATAACATATTACACATATCATATCACGTAGTTCATATCATTCTTTCATATGCCGTGAGACCTTGGAATCATGGACTTGACATTAGGACTTCCCAAAATAGGGCTCAACATATGAGACCTCAACTAGGGAGCCTTCTTTAGCAAACACAGAGTCTCCTTCATTCATTCATACGTACTTCATTTTCATTCATTCATATACTAGTGCAATCACTAGTCATACCTAGGATGTAGTTTAAGACTCTCATCGGGTTTGCTGTGCAATGACCAAAAATAACCTAGTGTCATTACTTGAGTCTAGCTCACCTCTTGATTATCCTATCCTAACACCTTTGGTATCGTTCATTTCATTATGTGCATTCGTTGAGGTTGGCCTCATTCTTTCTTTGGGAACTTTAACCTTAGCCGACATAGATAATGTGAGCATCATGAAATCCAGTGTGTCATCCCCACACCAAAAAGAGGTAGAATCACCGGCCAAGGTGAACCAAAACATGCTAGCGTATATAGGGAATTGAACCCTGCTAGATCCCTATATTGGCAGTATAGGTTCAAAGACTAGGAGATATAAGGAGACCCATACCCGGCATGCCATACAGTCTCATCTCATGAGAGTTACGTGAACCTCTGCCTTCCCGAAAGAAGGCATCACCGCTCATACCTAGCCTATTGGTGCTCAGTATAAAGTTCCATTACATTTAACTCATACGTCATGGAAGATGGCTTCTAGTATGAGGACATCATAGCTCAATAGATGATTTCTCATCTCATCATTAGTATTAAGTATACATTAATATCAATACTTTCATTAGAGTGTTCATAGAGACTGGTCTCTTCATTAGCTTTACACTCTCATAAGTGAGTACGTTTTGGTAACATTTACTTAGGCTCATTTGAGATTGCTCTCATCTTTCACATTAGCCTCTTATCATATAGTCACCTCATTCATTAACTTTAACACATTTGCTTTTCATAATTACTCACCCCTTAACGTGAATGTTCATTTCATCATATGCCAATGCACTTGGCCATTTAGTATGTTTCACACTCTTACTTAACCCTTCTAGGGATACATCTTAGGCTCACTTACTTTTAAACGTATGCTAGACTTATGAGTCCACACATACAAGCCATGAGGCTTCATTCATAGTTTGTCTAAGTGATTCATGTTTACCCAAGATTATGTGGTACAAGACTTACGCATTTGTAGATATGCCAAGATATTGATTTTGATCTTTAGAGGTAGCATTCATTAAATATTTACTTACGTATGACTTATGTGTCAATACGAAATTGGGCAAGGGAACCCGATTTCAAATCCCTTGGACAACACTTACTTTTTTATTTATTTAAACTTAATCCACTCGGCTTAGGAACCCGAGATCGAGCCCCAACGCCTACACTTCTTTTCCCTTATTTTCTCTTTTTCTTTTATTTCGTTTTGGGACCTAGAGGATGCGGGATCGATCCCCCATAATCTCATTTTCTTTTATTTTCCTTTTCCTTAATCCTTTTCGTGTTGACCGAGAGGGTGTGGGATCGAACCCCCACAGCCCAACTTCATTTTTCTCCTTAATTTCTTTTATTCGGCTGAGAGGTTGTGGGTTCGATTCGCACATGCCTCCATTTTATTTTTCTTTTAATTCTCCCTAATGTTTGACCGAGAGGTTGTGGGTTCGAACCCCACACCTCTCATTTTTATTTTCATTATCTTCTTCATGTTCGGTCAAGGCACACGGGTTCGAATCCCACATGCCACATTCTTTTTAACTCACATTATTTCTATGATTTTTAACATGGTGAGGTCACGGGTTCGATCCTCAGTGACCTCACTTATTTTAATTCATTTTACATAGCATATTAAACAACTTAGCTTGGCTGAAACTAACATCAAGGTGCTGGAAATTTGGGTTACATATTTTTCAGCTCATTTTTATCAACATTTAGAGTTAATTCTTAGGGCATTTCCTGAATCAATTAGCTAATAGTTTTCCACTCAAATCAGCCACATTATACTTCATATGAACATCACGATTTATACAAGTTTGTGCACGTGAAATACAACCATAAAACATGTCATTTTCATGCTCCAATCCATGTCCAAGAGTCACGGCAACACACACATTGCACACATACTTATCTCATAATTTCGGAAAAACATACTTTAATAATCACATAAATTTGAACACACACACATGAACATGATCATTACGAAAACACATTACATCCCTAATTTCTACCAGCAAACATACCCAACCTACGAATCAATCGGAGCTAGTGACAGGGACATGCAACAGGGAACAACCCTAGTTTTCGCAATAGATTCATCTGAGTCCTAAGGGTCTCTTGGGAAAGGGACCAAGAGTAAGAAAACCCATACCTTATTTCACGTCGTTCAACCTTTGAACCTGCTGCCCAAAGACCTTCTCCAAACTTACGTCCAAGTCTCGAAACCTCAACACAAAACTCAACGGAAAACCCTTCCTTTTGCCTTACGTTTTTGGTTAACGTTTTGTATATGTTTTTAACGTGAAAGTTCTTCAAGTGTGAAGAACTTTTGGTTGCTTTTCAGTTCTTGTGTTTTGGTTAGACAGAGAGAACGTGAAAAGAAAGAGAGATATATTGACGTGAGAGAGAGAGTTAAACGTGAAAGAGAGTTGAAAGAGGTGAAGTAGTTTAGACTTAGTCAACTAGGACTCTTTCAAACTTTAAAAATCTGATTTCCCTTTTTTCTTAAATCAGCCATTAATTATTAATTTATTAAATTAATCTACCAATTTAAATAAAACAAATTAAATCATTGCTCCCACCTAGGTTCGAACCCGGGTGGAGCAAGATTTTGCTAAAAGGGCAATTTCGGCCCTCTCTACCCAAAATGCCCCTCCACCTTATTAAATAAATAATTAATTACATATTTAGGGTAATTACTATACTACCCTTAGCCTGGAAAAAGACCATTTTACCCCTAGACCCTCCAAACTTAAGATTTCCCTTTTTTTTAAGTCCGGTAAGGACTCATCCGAGTAAATATTCATATTTGGGAGCTCTACATGGCTGGACCCAACCTTTCCTAGCTCAACTAACTCCCCAAGTTAGTTGGCTTGGATGTCGCAAGGGTTCAGAGGTCTGATTCTACGCGCATCAATCCGTGTGAACCCGGTCTAATCGTAGGCATTCTAAACACACTAAACATTACTTAGCATATTCATTTTTAGGGTTGTTACAGAAATTACGCTGAATAAATAAAGATTGGGGTGTGGGTGATCTAACCCAACACTATGGAAGCTTACATACCTCTTAGGGATTAAACCCATCGCGAAAACCTGTAACTAAACTCAAGAATGTCGACGAACGCCTTCATCCTTTCCTCTAATCTCCTCTTTTATATTCTTTTCACTTCTTGTCTCATTTTGAACTCTCAACTAAAACACTAGGAGTATATTAGGATTATAAAACTGAACCTAAAAGGATTATAACCCTAAAATATAACTAAAAACGAATGAAATCTGATTGGGTAAGGAAAGGACTAAATACCCCTCACTATTTTCACCTAACTTTCCTTAACTGGACAACCTAACTTCAAAAGGTCATATCTCACTCATCCGAACTCAAAACTTAGCATCCGGCGGCATTGGAAATATAATTCAAAGATATTTCCTATGGAATCTTGTAGCACACCTACATCATCTTGTGCTGGGATTTATGGTCGTTTGAAGTAGATCCAAAACTCATATTTAGCTTAACTTGCAAAATTTCAGATTTTGCTATTTCAAGTTTAATTCTTTTTTGAACTCTTGGTGCTAAATATAGTGAACTGACCTTAATACATAATCAACCTTTAATTTCGTGTGAAAGTCTCACTTACTACGAAGAACGGTTCGAGTCCTAGCTCAAAAAATTTTTGGGGTGTTACATTTCCTTATCGAATAAAGTTAATTTTTTACTAGGAATTAATTGGCGTAAAACCAGACTTTTGTTCAGTTTTAGAAAAAGGAAAAGTTACTCTAGGGCCTGGAGAAGAGAGAATAGAAGTGGAAAGAGGAGCAAAATCAAGAATGCTCAAGCTTTGTGTGTGAATTTCGTTGGGGGTGATCCCTAAAAATGTATGTGTGATCGCATTGTTTTGGGTTAGTTCACCCCACATGCCAATATTGGTTAAATTTAGCGAATTTAAGTATTTGAATGTTAAGAAAGTGAGTTCTTGAAGAACATTGTTGAAGTTTTCGTTGAATTCTTGATGGTTGTGTTGTTGATGTTTTGATTCATGTTTCTGGGTGTAATTTCGGGTTGAATATATTCTAAATTAGTAGTACTATAATGATCCTAAGTTTTTGGGGAAAGAAACATGGAGTTTAGGGGGTTTAGAGATGAAAAATGAAGGAGAAAAGTTGAGAACACCTGGGTACAGGGGTTGGGGCACCGCGCCTCCAATATCCCCAAAGGACAGTCTCTGTCCGTAGGGCCTTGGGGCTTCGCTACAGCCAGAGCGCCCCAGCCTATTCTCTGTAGGATGATAGCTGGCGCCCCGCGGCTCTCAGAGCGGCAGGAACGGGAGTTCTCCTTATTGTCCCCCCACCTTTTCGTACTAGTTCCTAAGTGATGTACCTGTGTTTCTTACTTGATTGCACACTCTAAGGTACATCTAAACATCATGAAATCATCCATAATCTAATTCAAGAAAAGTTAAGATCAAAGTAAAATAAGTTACAGATCAAGTCTAAAAGTTAAGTAGCAAGTCAAAGCAAACTTCTTAAAGGTTTTCCAAAGTCTTTAGCAATGTTTTAACTTTGTTTTTAAGACTCAATTTTCAAGTTAAGTAAAGAGTAAAGAGTTCAGTTCATTTCTCAAAAGTTATAAGGGAAATAATTATTCCCTAAGAGTTGTTTTTAAGACTCAAGTTTCAAGCTAAGTAAAGAGTATTGAGTTGAGTTCATTTCTCAAAAAGTTATAAGGGTACTAAGTATTTCCTAAGAGTTTATAAATGTTTTCATATTGAAGATAAGAGGAAACTAAGTTTGCCCAAAAGTGTTTTGATAAAGAAAAGGGAACATTGATTCCAATAGAGCTTGTAAAGCTACGTGTTGAGCAATTATCTCAACCCAACTGAAGAAGTTTTTTAAGAATACATGAGCTAAGTATAATTTTGGGAGTAATATTGAGCACCAATATTGGGATACGAGTTCATAATAACTCAAGTCTCCATAAACCATGTATCCATCATGGGCATTAAAGGATCATACTTTTTAGAGTATCACTTAAGTTAACCTAGTGGATCCACTATGTTAAGTAATGTTCTATACCGATGGCAAGGTATAGGATGGTCATCGGCAGCATGAGGTAAAACGTTGTACCATCACTTAGGTTCATAGTGATGATTGTCAGTTAGAGAATCTCCAACATAAGTTATATTACTTTAAATGAGTAAAGTTAAGTTTGTTTTTATTTTGTCTTTAAAGAACTAAGATTGTTTTCAACTGCTTTATAAGATTTATATATATATATATATATATATATATATATATATATATATATATATATATATATATATATATATGTATATGTATATCTATATATCTATCTATCTATCTATCTATCTATCTATCTATCTATCTATCTATCTATATATATTGCATATGTTTTACTTCTTTATGTTGAGTTGAGTATCCAAAAGTTTAGAAGAGTCAAGGTAAGGGTTTCTTTCACAATCTCTTTCGAGCCTATATTTGTTAGAATTCCAACTCGCATACTCGTACATTCAATCTACTGATACTAGTTGGCCTGCATCGTATCATTATGGAGACGCATGTAACTAGGATAAGCATCCGGCGTACCATTGATCTAGTGAGCAGTTCGGAGTCTGGTTGTGAGCCTCCCTTTATTCAGAAGAACATCTTTATCATTCAGTTATCATTTTTAGTTTTCAGTTTTTAGGATGATTAGGGGCCTGTCCCAACATCCCTTTGTGTTTTAGAAGCTTCATAGACAGATAGTATAATTCTTTTGTCTTATTCATTTCAGTTGCATTCATTTAAGACTTAATTTATTGTTTTGCCTAAGTTATTACCTTTTTACTTATTTCATGAGTTATATCTCTTGTGGTTAAGTCTTCCAGTGAGTAAGTAAGACATACCAAGGGTCCGCTCGAGGACAACAATGGTCTTCGAGTGCCGTCCACGCACAGGATGTAGGCTCGGGGCATGACAAACTTGGTATCAGAGTACATAGTTCAAGGTCCTAGGGAGTCTATGAAGTCGTGTCTGTAGAGTCCTAGTTATTTCTGTGCAGCGCGCCACGTCTATAATTAAGAGGCTACAACATTTAGAAAATATCTCACTTCTTTCACACTCTTTTCGTGTGTTAGAATTGATATCTAAAAAATTTCCCTCTAATTCATGCTTGGACGTGTTTATGATAACCATGCCTCCATGAAGAGCAGCAAGAGGTCATCCATCTAGGAGAAATGTAGAGGAACAAGAGTTACCCAATGCACATGAATTGCAACTTCAAGGGGAAGTTACCAACGCTCAGTTCGGTGATCCTATTAGGATGCTAAGCCAAGCGATGACTAACCATGTCCGGAAACAATGAGGAGCTCGAAAAGAAGAGGCTGACACTTCAAGGGTTCGTGAGTTCTTGAGGATGAGCCCTCCAAATTTCACTAGTTTAAGCACTACTGAGGATCCAGAGAACTTCACTGAGGAACTTAAGAATGAGCTAGATGTGATGCATGTTGCTGATGCTAGGAGAGTTGAGCTAGCTGCATACCAAGTGAGAAATGTTGATAGGACTTGGTTTGATCAGTGGAAGGAGCGTAGAGATTGTTTTACGAAAAAAATATAATAAAGTAAAAAATGACTAAGTTTTGGAAAATCAATTAATTTTAGATTTAAGAAAAATCAATTTTTCAAATTAACAAAGTCGCCACTTAATATTAAAAATCAAGAAAAAACATATAACAAAAGATTTAAACAGATAAAAATCAGTTTAAAAAGGGTTCGCAGTTGAAATATACATTCCGAGAAGGTGTTAGGCCGTCGGAATGTCCGCTAACTCGCGGTTGACCGGCAATTTGACTAAATGACCTTTTAAAATAATTTTTTTCAAACATTGACTAAGTAAAGAGGATTTATTTTTATTATTATTTATTTATTTATTTTATTACTTATCATATCATTTTTTAGCCAATTATTTTAAAGGGAAATAAGGTAAAGAGGAGTCATTCTAAAGGGATATTTTAGACATTGACAAAACTAACAAGTAGAATAAAGACCAAGCAAATATCTATGTGTATATATATATATATATATATATATATATATAAAGAGAAATGGCCATCGTAAGAGAATTAATTAAATTGGAACCAAAATGTTGGTCAATATCATGATAAAAAATAAGAAGGAAAAGAAATGTCAAATATGTTGCTGCAAATTTTTTGGCCTTTGGGCCTAATTTCCTTAGAGAATCCAGCATATACACTGATCGTATACCACAGTATACAGACTGTATTTTGATTTTTTTGTATATCAGATTGTATACTCAGTGTATACACCCTAATTAAGCCTAGCAAGCACCTGTACTGATTTTTGGACCTGTATATCATATTTTATGAATGTATATCAATGTATACGACAAAATATCAACCCCTTTTTTGAGACTTTGGAAACCTGTGAATTATTACCCAGCAGCATATTCGCTGGTTTCAACCTGTTCACTGGTTCCTCGGCTTCACATATCAATTCATCGAGACTTGATTTTATGTGTGACTTTAGAGAAATGCAATTGGGTCTCCATAGCCCATCGGAATGAAGAATAAGGGTGATAGAGTTCCATGAACTCTCTCAAAATCCCATGAAAATAAGAAGAAAAAGAAAGGATTAACATCATACACGACAAAGAATTTAGAGACCAATATAAGAGAATCAAACAAGCTGATGGTTTGGTAACAAAACAACTTAAAAGATACATGCAGTCATTATTCCAAATTATGAACAGAGACATCGTTTCTAAAGAAATGGACATAGAAGCAATATTGGAAAAGTTGAAGCTAATGGCTTCCAACAAATGAAGGGAAGGGAGACTACTTTGCAGAAAATAACTAGTCAATATGGAGTGACAAACTTAACCAAATACAAAGCAACACACTCCACGATAATACAAGCTAGCAGACTGAATTGAACGACAACCCAAAACAAAGCCAATATCGACAACTAAAGACAACAAGATATTCACAGTAACAATCCTCATTGTGACGACTTGTCATTCCCTAACATAGATTTAATATTAAAGGGGTTTTTAAACAAAGATTAAATAAGAAAGTGGTCAGAAATTGCTATAGTGAACAAAGGAAGCACAATGAATACTTCAAGAAACGATAGAAACATGTTGAAAGGAGAAGAAATACACAAAATGCATAGCTAGTAACATCTGGCTTTTAAAACGTGAAAGAGGAAATATAAACAACACCTTCTAACTAACATGGCAGACATACAAATAGATAGAGATGCGAAAGAATCCGAACAAATGTCCTATATAAGAAAAAAAAAATTCAACACAAGAAAACTTTAAGCAAGCTCCAAAAGTGAAAGCAAATAGTCTAGTAGTATTTTTGATACACTCATAATATTTGACATAACATGGTCATGAATACCAACGAAGCAAACCAAATAGTGAAGAATAATACGAACTTGAAGCGAGCATAACAAACCATGAATTCGATGAAACACGAACAGCAATATAAACTTAGAAAAACACCAAGTTGTCTTGAAAACGGAAATAAACAGCAATAATAGCTTATCAAACAGATTCTATTGCTAATTTGTGGCCAGCAACAAGTCCGAAGATAAGACAAAGTCACCCATTCTATCATGTAAACAACTTCACGCTATCATGGACAACATATTAAGAGCAAGGGATGCTTAAAGGCAGATGGACATTACCTTTAGAGGGGCAGCAGAACAGAGACGAAGATGAGTTGATCTTCCACCACATGAACCAAGCAGCGAATGAAGAGTCTAGAAAGCGAACTCGGGGTCAAACTAGCCTAGAAAGACGATGGTGATCGAGTTGGATAAACAATACTAGAACGGAAACTAATCGCTTTTCCCCCTTTTGAATGTATTTCCTGTGCCCTTTAACTATTTTTGGTGTGATGATCCTTTACGCTTTAGAAAAAATTCGTCAAACCAAAAAAAAACTCATATGAACAGTGAAGGTAGCGAAGGATATATAGGGGAGGATTAGGGCAAGTTTTTTTTTTTTTTTTTGGGGGGGGGGGAAGAAGGTTAAAATCGGACAAGCATCAAGGAATTTCAGAAATTCAAATCTCAAAATCCTTTCACCATTTTAGGATAGGTTCCTTTTTCTGAATCTTCAACCTCATTCCACAAGAGGAAAGGGTAAATGGACGCCTTCAATCGATTTCAATGTCCTTGTTGTGCCACGCGACACCATCTCCAAGCTTCAAAGATGGAAAACGCGTCTGAAATGGCTGTTAGAAACGTACTGCTGGACAGGGAAAAAGAGGAAAACAACAAAGATTTTCAGCGCACTTCCAGTACCTGCAGACGCCGTGAACTTCCCGTTTGAATCAATTGTATTGTGAACATTGGGACAGCATATTCCTTTGATATCGTTGGAATTTCTGTTGACATCGTATCTTTGGCGTTTCTGGGTTTATTTCCACGAAGGAGACAAGGGGTTGGGCCGGGTTGGTGTTGGGGGATTAATTAAGATGGGTTGGAAAGTTGAAAAATAAATGGGCTGGGAATTTGATTGGAGTGGGCTGCTACCAAAGTGAATTAGAAATTGGCCCAAGAATTTCAACTATAATGAATCAAAATTAAAACTTTAGTCAAATTAATTAAATTAGAAATTTTGATCAAAATAAGACGAATAAATAAAATTAATTAATGAGTTTCTGACTCCAAACAAATAGAATAATTAACGTAATTATAGACTAATTACTTTAAAATTATAGCCATAATTACATTTAAACTAAAATAACAAAAAAATGGCTAAACAAAATCTTTTGAGGCGATTTTCTAATATTTATAAAATAAACTAATTATATAGAAATATACAATATAGATTTATTAGAAAAATCGAATAAAGCTACTTTAGAATGACTCAATGAATAGCTTAGATTTCAGAAAGTCAGTTATTTCAACTCGTTTGTAATTTAAGAAATCTCGATGATTAATTCCTATTGGGGAGGGTAAAAATCGGATGTCAACAACTGTCCCTCATTTTACTTGGATTGATGCAAGAAATTCGAAGAAAATAAAATTGACCAACCTCATTTTGACCGACCACACATTCATCGATCCAACAAAGATTTGGTACAGATTTTAGGAATTATGGACGAACTCTGGTAACGGGTTTCCTACATATCTCTGGGTATATGATAATTGATGCCACTTGTAGTTCGATACGCTTGATTTAACACACGATTTTGAAGGAATTCAAAAGTCATCATGACACCGAATTATGAAGGGATCAGAATGATCGGGAATAAGATCTAAGAGCAAATGTTGGAATACAGCTGAGCTTTCGATATCGAGCGCGCCTACATATCCTTACACCTTAGGGATCAGGTTGTTGGTAGTTCGACTCGATCGGAAAAGGAAATCCATTATGTTATATGACCTTTGGTTCTAGAAGAGTGACAGATAAAATCGAGTATGAAAAAAGAGGCTTGCAACCTCTTAGACATGACGGTGGAACTCTTCACATCCATAGGTAAGAACTTACACGGACATAATTTCCAAAACTCTTCGTGTATCGTCACTCTGATTGGAAACTTGCTTCCGGTAGATCGAAATTTCTAGACGCGAGACCGAAACGTACAAAACTCAAAGAAAAATCCACATGCCTTCTGATAGAGGTGTGGTTTGATTGTGGTGGAATTCGCTCCTCTGTTCGCGTCCTAAGAGTTTGACACTCCTCTTCGGACTATGTCCCAGTTCGCTGCTAAGAAAACGTTCCACGTTGTGCTGCATCCTTTTTGATGTCGTCCGCACCGTGTTGACACTTAGTTGCTCCCCTTCAACATTTGACGTCAACTCGATCGGTTTGATGTAAAGCAAATAAAGCTTGTGTCTTATGTTTGCAATATAATCTTCAATGTATTCTTCATTTGATGTTAAAATATATAAAAGCTGATGCAGTGTTGATATTTCTCTCGATGTTGTTTTTCGATGATTCCCTTGGCATTCATTCTTGCCAAAATAGAGGATGTGGTTGATGTTGAGAGGTAAACACTTCTCTTGGGATGCAAAATTTTCCTTCTTTTGCAGTGTATAATTTCTCTTTCCGCAATGCATGACTTTCTGCGATGCATCAATTTCTCTTACAATGCATGACCTCTTCTACGCAATGCATGACTTCCTCTTCGCGATGCGTGAGTTTTCCTCTTGCAATGTATGACTTTCCGCGATGCATAAATATTTTCTCACGATGCATGATTTTCCGCGATGCATGAATATTAACTCGCGATGCATGATTTTTCGCAATGCATGAATATTAACTCGCGATGCATGATTTTCCACAATGCTTGAATATCTTCTCGCGTTGCGTGATTTTCCTCTCGCGATGCGTGATCTTCCGCAAGGCATGAATATCCTCTCACGATGCTTGATTTTCTGCGAGGCATAAATATCTTCCCGCGATGCATAATTTTCTTCTCGCAATGCATGGTTTTCCGCGATGCATGAATATCAACGCGCGATGCATGATTTTCTGCGGGGCATGAATATCTTCCAGCGATGCATGATTTTCTGCGAGGCATGAATATCTTCTCGCGATGCATGAATTTCTGCGGGGCATGAATATCAACTCGCGATGCATGATTTTCTGCGCGGCATGAATATCTTCCCATGATGCACGATTTTCCGCGGGCATGAATATTAACTCACGATGTATGATACTTTTTTCTTGATGTCATCCTTGGTACCAAATGAAGATAATGCTTCAATTGAGCGAGATAGTGATCTTCTGGATAATGATATCGTCTCAATTGGCGATACGATACAATGAACCTCCAGTGTATCACATACAAGGATAACACGGATAAAATGAACCTCTAGGTAGTGTATCGTCTCAATCGACAATAGGAATAAAATGACCCTCCGGGTAGCGACACCAGCGTGTCTGATAATGTGATGCGGATAATATCTTTGACGAAAACCGTTAAATATCTTTCCTGGGGTTTTCATTTGATTTATTCCTAAACATAGTTGTATCTTCGCTAAATACTTCGTGTTGTTGGGAATTGGATGAGACAATGTCGATCACATTCCAGAGTCTTCGATGCAAGCAATATGAAATAATTCCTACATCCACAGAAAAATTGTAAATTTTGGGAGAGTTCTTTTCCCCCTTGACTTCTCCATATTCATCGATCGGAGGAATTTTGCTTATTTAAGAGCAAACCTATAAAACTGCGTCCATAGAAAAATCGTTAGTTTTAAAACGAACTGATCTGTGTCAATTTCTTAAATTGGCTGCTCCTTGTCCTGCTATCTCTGGTTGATTTTCTGATCTCCCAACTCTTGATAGATAAGACAAGCTATTTTATACCAAAACAAATGAAACATAAAGGGAAAATTTTGAGAAAAATAAATTTTCGGAAAAGTAGTATTTTGAAAAGAAAAAAAAGGTTATGGCCTAGTATCACGTCACGTCAGGCTTAGTGAACTTCTTTGAGTCTAATGATTGGAGATCTATTTGATTATTCGCTGGGGAGCGTTCAAAGTCTCTCTAGATTGTCGATAACCCATGTTGAAATTTTGAGCCCATCCTCAAAATTTCTGTCCCAGTTAACTGTCTTGACTTATCTTTAACTGTCGGTGGGCAAATCACAAAATTTTTGACTCTCACAAAAACTCTGTCCCAGTTGCAAATGTCCAAGTAACTTCAATCTTGACTTGTTAAAAGAAAAACCTCTTCCTTGAAATTTTTTCAGTCCCTCTAAAAAATTCTTTCCTAGTTTCTATTGTAAAGAGAAATAGAAAACTTGCGGGAGATATGATCGAACCCTTGTGGCGCCTACATATCCCGTTGAGGCAGGAATCAGGCCAAACGTAGTTCCCCCACAAAGGTTAACAAAAAAAAATAAAAAAATAAAAAAAAATAAAAATAAAAAGTAAAATAAATTTACAAAGAAACCGACCGAGGCCGACATAGGCCGCCTACGTATATCGTTCTTGAGAATTCAAGTCGAACGTAGTTCAAATACAAAGAAATATTAAAAGGGATAAAAGGGGTGAACGAGGCCAACATAGGCCGCCTACGTATCTCATTTTTGAGAATTCAGGTCAGACGTAGTTCATTACAAAAGGGATTAAAAAAAATTTAAACAAAACAATTACAAGAAAACATAACGAATATAATTAAATGAGAGAAATATAAACTAAAACTTCACATGTAATATCTCTTGATAGCATCTGAGTTGATCGGTTTCTCCCATGCGGTGCCATCCTTCTCCGACAGGACAAAAACACCTCCAGATAGTACTTTGCGAATGATGTAAGGGCCTTGCCAGTTTGGTGCGACTTATCCTTTGTACTCATCCTGATAAGGAAAAATGCGCTTATGAACCAACTGACCGATTTCAAAATTTCTGGCTCTGACTCTCTTGTGGAAAGCATGAGTCATTATCTGTCGATATAGTTGACCATAAAAAATGACAAATATTCTCTTCTCGTCAATCAATGTCAATTGGTCAATCCGCTTGCTGACCCACTCAGCATTACTCAATTCAGCTTCTTAGATTATTCTCAAGGAAGGTATTTCGACTTTAGTAGGTATGACTGCTTCTGTTCCATATACTAGCAAATATGGAGTAGCTCCAATCGACATTCTCACAGTCGTTCGATAAAGCAACAAATCATATGGCAACATCTCATGCAAACCTCGGTGATTGTCAATCATTTTCCTCAGAATCTTCTTGATGTTCTTATTGGCAGCCTCTACAGCTCCATTCATTTGGGGACGATAAGCGGTTGAGTTTCGATGAGTAATCTTAAATTGCTCACATATATCCCTCATCAATTGACTGTTAAGATTTGCACCATTATCAGTAATGATGGATTCTGGTACTCCAAACCTGCATATCAGATTGTTGCGAACAAAACCAGCTACAACTTTCTTGGTTACTGACTTGTATGAAGCTGCTTCCACCCACTTAGTGAAATAGTTAATGTCAACCAAAATAAATATGTGTCCATTAGAGACGGCTGGCTCTATCGAACCGATGGCATCCATGCCCCAAGCTACAAATGGCAAAGGTGAACTCATAGCATTGAGTTCGTGAGGCGGCGCTCGGATCATATCACCATGCACCTGACATTTATGAAATTTTTGCACGAACTTGCAACAATCATGTTCCATGGTCATCCAGAAATAACCGGATCGAAGGAACTTCCTTGCCAAACTGAGTCCATTCATGTGCGTACCACAAAGTCCAGCATGTATCTGTTAAATAAGCTTCGCGGCTTTAACAACGTCGACACATCTGAGAAGACCTAAATTTGGAGTCCTTCAGTAAGGAATTTCTCCGCTTAGAAAGAAGTTGAGGGACATATGGCGTATCGACTTCTTCTGGTTAAATATCACATTCTCTGGATAAATCCCAGACTCCAAATACTTCTTGACGTCAAAATACCACGGCAAACCATCTGGTTCCGCTTCAACATGTGAACAATGGACCAGATGTTCTTTCAACTCTATATCCAGAGAATCAATATAATTAGTATCTGATGTTTAATCATTGGAGCGATGGTGGAAAGAGCATCGCCCAACTTATTTTGTATTCTGGAGTATGTCTAAACTCGATCTTACGAAATCTTTTGCATACCTTCTGTATATACTGTACGTATGGTGTAATCTTTGGGTTTTTCACAACCCATTCTCCTTGAACCTGATGAATCAATAAATCTGAATCTCCAATGACCAATAACTCGTGAACATTCATGTCGATGGCCATTTTCAAACCGAGGATACAAGCTTCATATTCAACCATGTTGTTTGTGTAATTAAACTGGAGCTTAGCTGCCATAGGATAGTGCTTACCGGATTCTAACACTAAGACCGCTCCAATACCTCTTCCTTGGTGATTCGCCGCTCCATCAAAGAATAACCTCCAACCTGGATACGCTTCAGAAATATCTTGACCCACAAACGATACTTCTTCATCGTGAAAAAAAGTCTTGAGCGGTTCATACTCTTCATCAACAGGATTTTCAGTAAGATGATCAGCTAAGGCCTGTGCTTTTATCGCCTTCAGAGATACATACACAATATCAAATTCACTCAACAGCATCTGCCATTTGGCCAACTTTCTGGTCAGCATCGCCTTCTGGAAAATGTACTTCAACTGATCCATTCAGGAAATGAGATATCTAGTATAAGAAGACAAATAATGTCTCAACTTCTGGGCGATCCAAGTCAAAGCACACCGCGTTCTCTCCAAAAGAGTATAGCAAGACTCGTATAGAGTGAACTTCTTACTTATGTAATAAATAGATTGCTCCTTCTTCCCAGTCTCGTCATGTTGACCAAGTACGCATCCGAATGCATTATCTGAGACAGACAAATATAGCAATAATGGACTCCCTTCTCATGATGAAACCAACACTAGTGTATTAGCCAAATAATTCTTGATGGCGTCGAAAGCAGTCTGACATTCTTTGGTCCATTTTGTCAAAGCATCTTTCTTCAACAGCTTGAAGATAGGCTCACACACCATAGTTGATTGAGCTATGAATCAACTGATGTAGTTCAACCTCCCTAAGAAACTCATCACTTCTTTCTTAGTCTTCGGAGCAGGTAACTTTTGAATTGCCTTAATCTTGGAATGGTCGAGCTCAATACCCCTTCTGCTGACTATAAATCCCAATAACTTGCCAGCCGCCACTCCAAAAGAATATTTGACGGGATTTAGATTCAAATTGTAATGATGTAGATGATCAAAGAACTTTTTCAAATGCGTCAAGTGGTACGAACTCTCGCGGGACTTGATTATGACCTCATCTACATACATCTCAATCTTCTTATGAATCATATCATGAAATTTGGTCTTCATAACCCTCATATAAGTGGCGCCAACATTTTTGAGACCAAATGGCATCACCCTGTAATGATATATACCCTACGATGTGATAAAATTTGTCTTTTCTGCATCTTCCTCGTCCATCAGGATCTGGTGATAACCAGCGTAACAATCCACAAATGACTGCATTTCATGTTTAGCACAGTTATCGATCAGAATGTGAATGTTCGACAACGGAAAATTATCCTTGAGGCTGGATTTGTTGAGATCCCTATAATTGACACATATTCTGATCTTCCCATCTTTTTTGGCGACCGAAACAACATTGGCCAAGCAAGTCGGGTATGGCATTACTTCCATCAATCGAGACTCAATCTGCTTGGTGATCTCTTCTTTAATCTTTGAACTCGACTCAGGCTTGAACTTCTGAGCCTTCTGTTTTACTGGACTGAACCCTGGATTAATCGGCAACTTGTGAGACACCACATTGGTACTCAGCCCTAGCATGTCGCTGACCTCCCAGACGAACACATCAACATATCAGTAAGCAAATGAATTAGGTCCTTTCTTTGAGATTCATTCAAGTGGACGCTGATTTTGACCTCTTTGACACACTCTTGGTCTCATAGATTTACAGGTACAGTTTCCTCCAAATTCGGCTTATGCTGATTTTCAAACTGCCGAATTTCCTCAGCAACATATTCTGGCACCTCATTTTCCTCTTCGTATTCATCACCCTCGTCATCACCTGTCTCATTTTATTCGTTCATCTCGTGACATGACATGACATGGGCATCCTTAAAATTAATATTACTGAAATCATAAACGGACGAAGTTAGGAAAGTAAATTATAGCAAATAAATAACTAAGAAAGTTTTTCAATAAAGGAGACGTTCAATTCAAATTGGAAAACAGTGCAAACTTTGGTCATGGCAAAATGCCATGTTGCCTTTTCTAAACATCACGGGGGAATTTTAAAAATTCAAACAATTAAAGAAAAAGCAAGAAGGTGGGTCTCGGGCCTCTTCCAGACCACCACCGATTTTCAAAATATGCATGAACAATGTCCTTCTACCAAGATGATCCAGGAATCAAGATTGGCGTTGAAGTCTATTTTTGCAGCTTCTCTCCAGGCTCAGCATCACGATTCCTGCCAGCTCGACCTCGTCCTCTATGACAACATCGATGTAAATACCCTGAAAATGGATAAGATAAGAACTGCTTAGTGTGTCAAGAATGCCTATGATTAGACCAGGGTTCACAGGGATCGATGCGCGTAGAAACAGACCTCGGAACCCTTTCTACAACCAAGCCAACTAACTTGGGGAGTTAATTGAGCTTGGAAAGGTTGGGACCAACCAAGTAAGGCTCTCGAAAACAAAGATTTAATCGAAGGAGTTTTTACCGGACTTAAAAAGAAGGAATTTTAAGTTTTGAGGGTCTAGGGGTAAAATGGTCTTTTACAGGCTAAGGGTAGTATCGTAATTACCCTAAATATATATATAATTATTTAATTAATAAGGTGGAGGGTAATTTTGGGTAGAAAGGGACGAAATTGGCCTTTGAGCAAAATCTTGCTCCACCCGGGTTCGAACCTAGGTGGGAGCAAGGATTTAATATGATTTTTTTTAATTATTATTGGTGAATTAATTTAATAAATTTATAATTAATGGCTGATGTAAAAATTAAAATCAGATTTTATTATTATTTATTATTTATTTACTTATTAATTAATGTTTTTTAAATTGACTAAGTCTTGCCAACTATCCTAGTTTTAAGATGCACTATCTCACACTATCTCTCTCCCTCAAGCCTAAATCTCTCTCTCTCTCTCCTTCAAATTATTTTTCTTGGCTGCAAAAACATAATATAAAAACATTAGAAAGCAATCAAAAGTTCTCTAAACTCAAAGAACTTACGAAAAAAATATACAAGCAAGCAAGCTAACTTAAGAAACGAAAACTTTGCATCATCTTCTCGACGGGTTTGTGTTGAAGGTTTAGGGGAGGAGTTTTGCAGCACTTGGAAGGTGTGGAAAGCTACAACAAGGTATGGGTTTTCTCTCTTGGAATCCTTTCTCCAAGAGGAATTTCTTTCTACAAAAGTCGACATATGAAACTAGGGATGTCCCCTTGAATGTTGAACTCCTTGTCCCTAGTCTCCTTCCGATTTCAATCTAAATTAGTTTAGAAATCATGTTGGTGGTATGTTTGCTGGTATCTAAGTGTGAAATATGATGTTCCTTGTGATTTTATGTTTGGAAATAGAAAGCATGTTCAATGATGTCAACCGAAAATGATGTGGTGCAATGTGTAAAATGTTTGTTGTTGTTCTCTGTTTTGAAGTCTTAAAATGGCTTGTTTGATGATTGGAATTATTGTGCATAAGGTGTGTAAATTGTGATGTTAAATGAAGTGTAAGGTGGCTGATCATAAGTGGAAAAATCTAAGCTAAAACAACAATGAATCTACACCTAAGAATGTGTTAAACGAATCGTGAAAGTACCTCAAAACGAACGTATGAATGTTGTTAAATAAAGGCTAGAAAATTTAATAAAATTTCCAGCACTTGGTGATGGAATTTTCAGCAAGAATACTTGAGGTTGAGAGGTTTAAAAATATATTTAAAATATGTGAGGTCAGTGGGGATTGAACCCAAGACCTCACTACATGAAAGTTGGAAAAAAAAATGAGAGGTGTGGGATTCGAACCCACAACCTCTCGGCCAAACAAGAGAGTAAGAGGGGAATTTTAAATTAGAAAAATAAATGTGGAGAGTGGGGATTGAACCCACAACCTCTTGAATGGATGAGAGAGTTAGGAGAAAAATAAAGGAGAAAAATAAATGTGGAGAGTGGGGATTGAACCCACAACCTCTTGAATAGATGAGAGAGTTAGGAGGAAAGTAAAGGAGAAATATAAAATGAGGTGAATGGGGATTGAACCCACAACCTCTTGGATAAGTGAGAAAGTTAAAAGATAAATTAAGAAAAAAAAATGAGCTTGTGAGGGATTGATCCCACAACCTTCTTGCCTTGGACGAAAAATAGAGGAGAAAAGGAAAGGAAATATTATGGGGTTGATGGGGATCGAACTAGGGTCCCCCAAATCTGAAAAATGCAATCACCAAGTTTAAAATAAGATTAAGTGTTATCCAAGGGATTCGAAATCGGGTTCCCTTGCCCAATTTTGTATTGACACATAAGTCATACGTAAGTAAATATTTAATGAATGCTGCTTCTAAAGATCAAAATCAATATCTTGGCATATCTACAAGATGCATAAGTCTTGTACCACATAATCTTGGGTAAACATGAATCACTTAGACAAACTATGAATGAAGCCTCATGGCTTGTATGTGTAGACACATAAGTCTAACATACGTTCAAAAGTAAGTGAACCTAAGATGTATGAAATGAAATGATGAACCCTAGAAGGGTTAAGTATGAGTTTAAGATACACTAAATGGCCAAGTGCATTGGCATATGATGAGATGAACAATGAAATGATGAAATGAACAATGAAATAATGAAACCCTAGAAGGGTTAAGTAAGGGTGTGAAACACACCAAATGGCCAAGTGCATTGGCATATGATGAAATGAACATTTACGTAATAAGAGGTGAATAACTATGAAAAGCAAAGGTGCTAATGATGATGAATGTGGTGACAACATGATATGAGGCTAATGTAAATGATGAGAGCAATCTCAAATGAGCCTAAGTAAATGTTACCAATACGTACTCACCTATGAGAGTGTAAGATAATGAAGAGACCAGTCTCTATGAACACTCTAATGAGAGTATTGAGCTTAACACACTCAATACGAATGATGAGATGAGAAATCATCTAATGAGCTATGATGTCCTCATACTAGAAGCCAGCTTCCATGACGTATGAGATGAATGTAATGGAACTTTATACTGAGCACCGATAGACTAGCTATGAGCGGTTATGCCTTCTTTCGGGAAGGGCGGAGGTTCACGTAACTCTCATGAGATGAGACCTTCCGGCTTGCCGGGTATGGGTCTCCTTATATCTCCTAGTCTTCGAACCTATACTGCCAATATAGGGATCTGGCGGGGTTAAATTCCCATGTACGCTAGCATGTTTTTGGGTCACTTTCGCTGGTGATTCCACCTCTTTTCGTTGTGGGGGAGACACTGGATTTCATGATGCTCACATGATCTATGTCGGTTAAAGTTAAAGTTCCCAATGAATGAATGAGGCCAGCCTCAAATGATGCACATAATGAAATGAATGATGCCAAAGGTGTTAGGATAGGATAATCAAAAGGTGAGTTAGATTCAAGTAATGACATTAGGTCATTCTTGGTCATTGCACAACGAACCTAATGAAGTCTTAAACTACATCCTAGGTATAACTGGTGTTTACACTAGCCTATGAATGAAATGAAATGGAGTACGTATGAATGAACGAAGCAGACTCTGTGTTTGCTAAGGAAGATTCCCTAGTTGAGGTCCCATCTGTTGAGCCCTCATTTCTGGGAGGTCTTAATGTTAAGTCCATGATTCCAAGGTCTCATGGCATATGAATGAATGACAATAAAGAAGTTATGTGCTACATGCAAAAGGTGTTGTATGCTATATGATATGTGCTATGTGTAAATGTTATGTGCTGTGTGCAAATGTGAAAAGTATGATGATGTATGTTATTATCATGGCATAACTTTCCTATTCCAAATTTGGAAAGCCCACTGACTTTCCTAATCCAAATTTGGAAAGCTCATTGACTTTTCTAATCCAAATTTGGAAAGCTCATTGACTTTCCTAATCCAAATTTGGAAACTTTCCTAATCTCAATTTGGCAAGTCCATTGACTTGACTTCCAAAAATCATGTTGTTAGGAAAGAGCTATTCTTTCTCATGCATGTCCTTGGTGTGTGCTTGCATATACCCATACTTAGTACAAATGTGTACTAACCCTATACAAACTCTACTATTTTAGGTGCAGGCACAGGTGGACGATAGAGCTACAGGATCATCGTTGCAGTTATCAGGACATCCAGCATTCATCCGGAGTTGGTAGGTCTTCATGCTTTCGAGGATGCTACTGTTTTATGTTCTAGCTTAGTTTTAGAGTTGAGCTAGTGGAGCATGTTCCACTAGCATTTCTTTCCTATTTTATTCAGACTATGTATTGGTGCCATTTTAGCAATTATACAATTAAGATTTATTGAACTATTTCTTTCAGTTGCTTATCTCTTAATGTTAGATGGTTGATGGTGAATAATTACGTATTAATGAGAATATTTTTTTGAAGTGTGTTAGGAAACAAAAAGTTTCAAATTTGTGGCTAAAATTAACCTATGTAAAGTAAGAATAACGTAAGTAGGCTTGTCTGCGACCTCTGAGAGGTCAACGACGCCGGTGTCGTCTGGGGTCTACACTCCGGTCGTGACAAAGATGGTATCAGAGCACTAGGTTTACTTCCAAGGATAATAAGTTCACATCAACCACATTGAGTAGTTTCTAAGTCATGGTAGTGAAGTGCACCACTATCCTGGATTAGAGACTGCATGATGCGTAGGAAAGTTCCCTTCTTCTGATCTTATCGTGCTTTTCCTAATGTCTGATTTTCTTGGTGTTATGAGAGTGTCTAACATCAACTCTTGAAGTTTCCGAAATATGAATACAAGGAGAAAAGCAGGCGGAGAGATTGGAGGAGCAGCTGCTGGGGTAATCCAAGTTTTCCCCCAAGATCCAGCTGCTGGAATAAAGATACCTGTTAACCCAGCTGGGTTGACAGATGATGAAGTAAGAACAACATTGGCATAAATGGCCCAAGCTAGCACTTTACAAGCTCAGGCTATTGGGTTTGATTGATTTGAAGAAGTCTGAGTTGACATCCTACCAGCTAAAGTATGTAGCTCAATCCTGGTATAAGGTGTGACAGGATAGAAAGGCCTTAGGAGGAGGTCCTATTACTTGGAATCTTTTCAAGATGGCTACTCTAGAGCAGTTCTTTCCCATATAAATGAAGGAGACTAAGGTTGAGGAATTCATCAACCTTAAGAAGGGCTCGATATCAGTCAGGGATTACTCCATGAAGTTCGTAAGACTTTACAGCCCAGGAGACGCCACCTAATAGGAAGTGTGGCATAATGCATGGAGGAGAATGTATGATGGACCCTAATGATGTTATAGTTGTGGAAAATAGGGTCACATTATGAAGGATTGTCCGAACGGGAGGAAATGTAAGAGCTGATAGAGTATACAAGGAGATTGCCACAGTGAAGGTATTGTGGAGGAATCATCTTGTTGAGGGTACTACGTGGGAGGCCGAGGCCGACATGAGATCCCGCTACCCTCATCTATTCAGCCCTTGAGGTTAGACTTCCTACTCTTAAGTCTAAGTTTTCTTATCTCTCCATTCTTTGTTGCTATTGCTTGATTGTGTATATTAACTATGTTATGATCTGACTAGCATTACGCTAGATAGTTAGTAGTGTCATTCGGGGACGAATGTTCCTAAGGGGGGGATAATGTAACAACCCTGAAAATGGATAAGATAAGAAATGCTTAGTGTGTCAAGAATGCCTATGATTAGACCAGGGTTCACAGGGATCGATGCGCGTAGAAACAGACCTCGGAACCCTTGCTACAACCAAGCCAACTAACTTGGGGAGTTAATTGAGCTTGGAAAGGTTGGGACCAACCAAGTAAGGCTCTCGAAAACAAAGATTTAATCGAAGGAGTTTTTACCGGACTTAAAAAGAAGGAATTTTAAGTTTTAAGGGTCTAGGGGTAAAATGGTCTTTTACCAGGCTAAGAGTAGTATCGTAATTACCCTAAATATATATATAATTATTTAATTAATAAGGTGGAGGGTAATTTTGGGTAGAAAGGGACGAAATTGGCCTTTGAGCAAAATCTTGCTCCACCCGGGTTCGAACCTAGGTGGGAGCAAGGATTTAATATGATTTTTTTTAATTATTATTGGTGAATTAATTTAATAAATTTATAATTAATGGCTGATGTAAAAAGGAAAATCAGATTTTATTATTATTTATTATTTATTTACTTATTAATTAATGTTTTTTAAATTGACTAAGTTTTGCCAACTATCCTAGTTTTAAGATGCACTATCTCACACTATCTCTCTCCCTCAAGCCTAAATCTCTCTCTCTCTCTCTCCTTCAAATTATTTTTCTTGGCTGCAAAAACATAATATAAAAACATTAGAAAGCAATCAAAAGTTCTCTAAACTCAAAGAACTTACAAAAAAAAATATACAAGCAAGCAAGCTAACTTAAGAAACGAAATCTTTGCATCATTTTCTCGACGGGTTTGTGTTGAAGGTTTAGGGGAGGAGTTTTACAGCACTTGGAAAATGTGGAAAGCTACAACAAGGTATGGGTTTTCTCTCTTGGAATCCTTTCTCCAAGAGGAATTTCTTTCTACAGAAGTCGACATATGAAACTAGGGATGTCCCCTTGAATGTTGAACTCCTTGTCCTTAGTCTCCTTCCGATTTCAATCTAAATTAGTTTAGAAATCATGTTGGTGGTATGTTTGCTGGTATCTAAGTGTGAAATATGATGTTCCTTGTCATTTTATGTTTGGAAATAGAAAGCATGTTCAATGATGTCAACCGAAAATGATGTGGTGCAATGTGTAAAATGTTTGTTGTTGTTCTCTGTTTTGAAGTCTTAAAATGGCTTGTTTGATGATTGGAATTATTGTGCATAAGGTGTGTAAATTGTGATGTTAAATTAAGTGTAAGGTGGCTGATCATAAGTGGAAAAATCTAAGCTAAAACAACAATGAATCTACACCTATGAATGTGTTAAACGAATCGTGAAAGTACCTCAAAACGAACGTATGAATGTTGTTAAATAAAGGCTAGAAAATTTAATAAAATTTCCAGCACTTGGTGATGGAATTTTCAGCAAGAATACTTGAGTTTGAGAGGTTTAAAAATATATTTAAAATATGTGAGGTCAGTGGGGATTGAACCCAAGACCTCACTACATGAAAGTTGGAAAACAAAAATGAGAGGTGTGGGATTCGAACCCACAACCTCTCGGCCAAACAAGAGAGTAAGAGGGGAATTTTAAATTAGAAAAATAAATGTGGAGAGTGGGGATTGAACCCACAACCTCTTGAATGGATGAGAGAGTTAGGAGAAAAATAAAGGAGAAAAATAACTGTGGAGAGTGGGGATTGAACCCACAACCTCTTGAATAGATGAGAGAGTTAGGAGGAAAGTAAAGGAGAAATATAAAATGAGGTGAATGGGGATTGAACCCACAACCCTTGTATAGGTGAGAAAGTTAAAAGATAAATTAAGAAAAAAAAATGAGCTTGTGAGGGATTGATCCCACAACCTTCTTGCCTTGGACGAAAAATAGAGGAGAAAAGGAAAGGAAATATTATGGGGTTGATGGGGATCGAACTAGGGTCCCCCAAATCTAAAAAATGCAATCACCAAGTTTAAAATAAGATTAAGTATTATCCAAGGGATTCGAAATCGGGTTCCCTTGCCCAATTTTGTAT
Organism: Solanum sitiens; assembly: GCA_016801875.1. Classification (NCBI taxonomy): domain Eukaryota; kingdom Viridiplantae; phylum Streptophyta; class Magnoliopsida; order Solanales; family Solanaceae; genus Solanum; species Solanum sitiens. The sequence continues at coordinate 489,090 of JABWTJ010000442.1, read as the reverse complement.
TGACACATAAGTCATACGTAAGTAAATATTTAATGAATGTTGCCTCTAAAGATCGAAATCAATATCTTGGCATATCTACAAGATGCATAAGTCTTGTACCATATAATCTTGGGTAAACATGAATCACTTAGACAAACTATGAATGAAGCCTCATGGCTTGAATGTATAGACACATAAGTCTAACATACGTTCAAAAGTAAGTGAACCTAAGATGTATGAAATGAAATGATGAACCCTAGAAGGGTTAAGTATGAGTTTAAGATACACTAAATGGCCAAGTGCATTGGCATATGATGAGATGAACAATGAAATGATGAAATGGACAATGAAATAATGAAACCCTACAAGGGTTAAGTAAGGGTGTGAAACACACCAAATGGCCAAGTGCATTGGCATATGATGAAATGAACATTTACGTAATAAGAGGTGAATAACTATGAAAAGAAAAGGTGCTAATGATGATGAATGTGGTGACAACATGATATGAGGCTAATGTAAATGATGAGAGCAATCTCAAATGAGCCTAAGTAAATGTTACCAATACGTACTCACCTATGAGAGTGTATGATAATGAAGAGACCAGTCTCTATGAACACTCTAATGAGAGTATTGAGCTTAACACACTCAATACGAATGATGAGATTAGAAATCATCTAATGAGCTATGATGTCCTCATACTAGAAGCCAGCTTCCATGACGTATGAGATTAATGTAATGGAACTTTATACTGAGCACAGATAGACTAGCTATGAGCGGTGATGCCTTCTTTTGGGAAGGGCGGAGGTTCACGTAACTATCATTAGATGAGACTGTCCGGCTTGCCGGGTATGGGTCTCCTTATATCTCCTAGTCTTCGAACCTATACTGCCAATATAGGGATCTGGCGGGGTTAAATTCCCATGTACGCTAGCATATTTTTGGGTCACTTTGGCCGGTGATTCCACCTCTTTTCGGTGTGGGGGAGACACTGGATTTCATGATGCTCACATGATCTATGTCGGTTAAAGTTAAAGTTCCCAATGAATGAATGAGGCCAGCCTCAAATGATGCATATAATGAAATGAATGATGCCAAAGGTGTTAGGATAGGATAATCAAAAGGTGAGTTAGATTCAAGTACATTAGGTCATTCTTGGTCATTGAACAACAAACCTAATGAAAGTCTTAAACTACATCCTAGGTATAACTGGTGTTTACACTAGCCTATGAATGAAATGAAATGGAGTACGTATGAATGAACGAAGCAGACTCTGTGTTTGCTAAGGAAGATTCCCTAGTTGAGGTCCCATCTGTTGTGCCCTCATTTCTGGGAGGTCTTAATGTTAAGTCCATGATTCCAAGGTCTCATGGCATATGAATGAATGACAATAAAGAAGTTATGTGCTACATGCAAAAGGTGTTGTATGCCATATGATATGTGCTATGTGTAAATGTTATGTGCTGTGTGCAAATGTGAAAAGTATGATGATGTATGTTATTATCATGGCATAACTTTCCTATTCCAAATCTGGAAAGCCCACTGACTTTCCTAATCCAAATTTGGAAAGCTCATTGACTTTTCTAATCCAAATTTGGAAAGCTCATTGACTTTCCTAATCCAAATTTGGAAACTTTCCTAATCTCAATTTGGCAAGTCCATTGACTTGACTTCCAAAAATCATGTTGTTAGGAAAGAGCTATTCTTTCTCATGCATGTCCTTGGTGTGTGCTTGCATATACCCATACTTAGTACAAGTGTGTACTAACCCTATACAAACTCTACTATTTTAGGTGCAGGCACAGGTGGACGATAGAGCTACAGGATCATCGTTGCAGTTATCAGGACATCCAGCATTCATCCGGAGTTGGTAGGTCTTCATGCTTTCGAGGATGCTACTGTTTTATGTTCTAGCTTAGTTTTAGAGTTGAGCTAGTGGAGCATGTTCCACTAGCGTTTCTTTCCTATTTTATTCAGACTATGTATTGGTGCCATTTTGGCAATTATACAATTAAGATTTATTGAACTATTTCTTTCAGTTGCTTATCTCTTAATGTTAGATGGTTGATGGTGAATAATTACGTATTAATGAGAATATTTTTTTGAAGTGTGTTAGGAAACAAAAAGTTTCAAATTTGTGGCTAAAATTAACCTATGTAAAGTAAGAATAACGTAAGTAGGCTTGTCTGCGACCTCTGAGAGGTCAACGACGCCGGTGTCGTCTGGGGTCTACACTCCGGTCGTGACAAAGATGGTATCAGAGCACTAGGTTTACTTCCAAGGATAATAAGTTCACATCAACCACATTGAGTAGTTTCTAAGTCATGGTAGTGAAGTGCACCACTATCCTGGATTAGAGACTGCATGATGCGTAGGAAAGTTCCCTTCTTCTGATCTTATCGTGCTTTTCCTAATGTCTGATTTTCTTGGTGTTATGAGAGTGTCTAACATCAACTCTTGAAGTTTCCGAAATATGAATACAAGGAGAAAAGCAGGCGGAGAGATTGGAGGAGCAGCTGCTGGGGTAATCCAAGTTTTCCCCCAAGATCCAGCTGCTGGAATAAAGATACCTGTTAACCCAGCTGGGTTGACAGATGATGAAGTAAGAACAACATTGGTATAAATGGCCCAAGCTAGCACTTTACAAGCTCAGGCTATTGGGTTTGATTGATTTGAAGAAGTCTGAGTTGACATCCTACCAGCTAAAGTATGTAGCTCAATCCTGGTATAAGGTGTGACAGGATAGCAAGGCCTTAGGAGGAGGTCCTATTACTTGGAATCTTTTCAAGATGGCTACTCTAGAGCAGTTCTTTCCCATATAAATGAAGGAGACTAAGGTTGAGGAATTCATCAACCTTAAGAAGGGCTCGATATCAGTCAGGGATTACTCCATGAAGTTCGTAAGACTTTACAGCCCAGGAGACGCCACCTAATAGGAAGTGTGGCATAATGCATGGAGGAGAATGTATGATGGACCCTAATGATGTTATAGTTGTGGAAAATAGGGTCACATTATGAAGGATTGTCCGAACGGGAGGAAATGTAAGAGCTGATAGAGTATACAAGGAGATTGCCACAGTGAAGGTATTGTGGAGGAATCATCTTGTTGAGGGTACTACGTGGGAGGCCGAGGCCGACATGAGATCCCGCTACCCTCATCTATTCAGCCCTTGAGGTTAGACTTCCTACTCTTAAGTCTAAGTTTTCTTATCTCTCCATTCTTTATTGCTATTGCTTGATTGTGTATATTAACTATGTTATGATCTGACTGGCATTACGCTAGATAGTTAGTAGTGTCATTCGGGGACGAATGTTCCTAAGGGGGGGATAATGTAACAACCCTGAAAATGGATAAGATAAGAAATGGTTAGTGTGTCAAGAATGCCTATGATTAGACCAGGGTTCACAGGGATCGATGCGCGTAGAACCAGACCTCGGAACCCTTGCTACAACCAAGCCAACTAACTTGGGGAGTTAATTGAGCTTGGAAAGGTTGGGACCAACCAAGTAAGGCTCTCGAAAACAAAGATTTAATCGAAGGAGTTTTTACCAGACTTAAAAAGAAAAAATTTTAAGTTTTGAGGGTCTAGGGGTAAAATGGTCTTTTACCAGGCTAAGGGTAGTATCGTAATTACCCTAAATATATATATAATTATTTAATTAATAAGGTGGAGGGTAATTTTGGGTAGAAAGGGACGAAATTGGCCTTTGAGCAAAATCTTGCTCCACCCGGGTTCGAACCTAGGTGGGAGCAAGGATTTAATATGATTTTTTTTTTATTATTATTGGTGAATTAATTTAATAAATTTATAGTTAATGGCTGATGTAAAAAGGAAAATCAGATTTTATTATTATTTATTATTTATTTACTTATTAATTAATGTTTTTTAAATTGACTAAGTCTTGCCAACTATCCTAGTTTTAAGATGCACTATCTCACACTATCTCTCTCCCTCAAGCCTAAATCTCTCTCTCTCTCTCCTTCAAATTATTTTTCTTGGCTGCAAAAACATAATATAAAAACACTAGAAAGCAATCAAAAGTTCTCTAAACTCAAAGAACTTACAAAAAAAAATATACAAGCAAGCAAGCTAACTTAAGAAACGAAAACTTTGCATCATCTTCTCGACGGGTTTGTGTTGAAGGTTTAGGGGAGGAGTTTTACAGCACTTGGAAAATGTGGAAAGCTACAACAAGGTATGGGTTTTCTCTCTTGGAATCCTTTCTCCAAGAGGAATTTCTTTCTACAAAAGTCGACATATGAAACTAGGGATGTCCCCTTGAATGTTGAACTCCTTGTCCCTAGTCTCCTTCCGATTTCAATCTAAATTAGTTTAGAAATCATGTTGGTGGTATGTTTGCTGGTATCTAAGTGTGAAATATGATGTGTCTTGTGATTTTATGTTTGGAAATAGAAAGCATGTTCAATGATGTCAACCGAAAATGATGTGGTGCAATGTGTAAAATGTTTGTTGTTGTTCTCTGTTTTGAAGTCTTAAAATGGCTTGTTTGATGATTGGAATTATTGTGCATAAGGTGTGTAAATTTTGATGTTAAATTAAGTGTAAGGTGGCTGATCATAAGTGGAAAAATCTAAGCTAAAACAACAATGAATCTACACCTAAGAATATGTTAAACGAATCGTGAAAGTACCTCAAAACGAACGTATGAATGTTGTTAAATAAAGGCTAGAAAATTTAATAAAATTTCCAGCACTTGGTGATGGAATTTTCAGCAAGAATACTTGAGGTTGAGAGGTTTAAAAATATATTTAAAATATGTGAGGTCAGTGGGGATTGAACCCAAGACCTCACTACATGAAAGTTGGAAAAAAAAATGAGAGGTGTGGGATTCGAACCCACAACTCTCGGCCAAACAAGAGAGTAAGAGGGGAATTTTAAATTAGAAAAATAAATGTGGAGAGTGGGGATTGAACCCACAACCTCTTGAATGGATGAGAGAGTTAGGAGAAAAATAAAGGAGAAAAATAAATGTGGAGAGTGGGGATTGAACCCACAACCTCTTGAATAGATGAGAGAGTTAGGAGGAAAGTAAAGGAGAAATATAAAATGAGGTGAATGGGGATTGAACCCACAACCCTTGGATAGGTGAGAAAGTTAAAAGATAAATTAAGAAAAAAAATGAGCTTGTGAGGGATTGATCCCACAACCTTCTTGCCTTGGACGAAAAATAGAGGAGAAAAGGAAAGGAAATATTATGGGGTTGATGGGGATCGAACTAGGGTCCCCCAAATCTGAAAAATGCAATCACCAAGTTTAAAATAAGATTAAGTGTTATCCAAGGGATTCGAAATCGGGTTCCCTTGCCCAATTTTGTATTGACACATAAGTCATACGTAAGTAAATATTTAATGAATGTTGCCTCTAAAGATCGAAATCAATATCTTTGCATATCTACAAGATGCATAAGTCTTGTACCATATAATCTTGGGTAAACATGAATCACTTAGACAAACTATGAATGAAGCCTCATGGCTTGAATGTATAGACACATAAGTCTAACATACGTTCAAAAGTAAGTGAACCTAAGATGTATGAAATGAAATGATGAACCCTAGAAGGGTTAAGTATGAGTTTAAGATATACTAAATGGCCAAGTGCATTGGCATATGATGAGATGAACAATGAAATGATGAAATGGACAATGAAATGATGAAATGGACAATGAAATAATGAAACCCTACAAGGGTTAAGTAAGGGTGTGAAACACACCAAATGGCCAAGTGCATTGGCATATGATGAAATGAACATTTACGTAATAAGAGGTGAATAACTATGAAAAGAAAAGGTGCTAATGATGATGAATGTGGTGACAACATGATATGAGGCTAATGTAAATGATGAGAGCAATCTCAAATGAGCCTAAGTAAATGTTACCAATACGTACTCACCTATGAGAGTGTAAGATAATGAAGAGACCAGTCTCTATAAACACTCTAATAAGAGTATTGAGCTTAACACACTCAATACGAATGATGAGATTAGAAATCATCTAATGAGCTATGATGTCCTCATACTAGAAGCCAGCTTCCATGACGTATGAGATGAATGTAATGGAACTTTATATTGAGCACCGATAGACTAGCTATGAGCGATGATGCCTTCTTTCGGGAAGGGCGGAGGTTCACGTAACTATCATGAGATGAGACTGTCCGGCTTGCCGGGTATGGGTCTCCTTATATCTCCTAGTCTTCGAACCTATACTGCCAATATAGGGATCTGGCGGGGTTATATTCCCATGTACGCTAGCATATTTTTGGGTCACTTTGGCCGGTGATTCCACCTCTTTTCGGTGTGGGGGAGACACTGGATTTCATGATGCTCACATGATCTATGTCGGTTAAAGTTAAAGTTCCCAATGAATGAATGAGGCCAGCCTCAAATGATGGACATAATGAAATGAATGATGCCAAAGGTGTTAGGATAGGATAATCAAAAGGTGAGTTAGATTCAAGTACATTAGGTCATTCTTGGTCATTGCACAACGAACCTAATGAAAGTCTTAAACTACATCCTAGGTATAACTGATGTTTACACTAGCCTATGAATGAAATGAAATGGAGTACGTATGAATGAACGAAGCAGACTCTGTGTTTGCTAAGGAAGATTCCCTAGTTGAGGTCCCATCTGTTGAGCCCTCATTTCTGGGAGGTCTTAATGTTAAGTCCATGATTCCAAGGTCTCATGGCATATGAATGAATGACAATAAAGAAGTTATGTGCTATATGCAAAAGGTATTGTATGCTATATGATATGTGCTATATGTAAATGTTATGTGCTGTGTGCATATGTGAAAAGTATGATGATGTATGTTATTCTCATGGCATAACTTTCCTATTCCAAATCTGGAAAGCCCACTGACTTTCCTAATCCAAATTTGGAAAGCTCATTGACTTTCCTAATCCAAATTTGGAAAGCTCATTGACTTTCCTAATCCAAATTTGGAAACTTTCCTAATCTCAATTTGGCAAGTCCATTGACTTGACTTCCAAATATCATGTTGTTAGGAAAGAGCTATTCTTTCTCATGCATGTCCTTGGTGTGTGCTTGCATATACCCATACTTAGTACAAGTGTGTACTAACCCTATACAAACTCTACTATTTTAGGTGCAGGCACAGGTGGACGATAGAGCTACAGGATCATCGTTGCAGTTATCAAGACATCCAGCATTCATCCGGAGTTGGTAGGTCTTCATGATTTCGAGGATGCTACTCTTTTATGTTCTAGCTTAGTTTTAGAGTTGAGCTAGTGGAGCATGTTCCACTAGCATTTCTTTCCTATTTTATTCAGACTATGTATTGGTGCCATTTTGGCAATTATACAATTAAGATTTATTGAACTATTTCTTTCAGTTGCTTATCTCTTAATGTTAGATGGTTGATGGTGAACAATTACGTATTAATGAGAATATTTTTTTTAAGTGTGTTAGGAAACAAAAAGTTTCAAATTTTCGGCTAAAATTAACCTATGTAAAGTAAGAATAACGTAAGTAGGCTTGTCTGCGACCTCTGAGAGGTCAACGACGCCGGTCTCATCTGGGGTCTACACTCCGGTCGTGACAAAGATGGTATCAGAGCACTAGGTTTACTTCCAAGGATAATAAGTTCACATCAGCCACATTGAGTAGTTTCTAAGTCATGGTAGTGAAGTGCACCACTATCCTGGATTAGAGACTGCATGATGCGTAGGAAAGTTCCCTTCTTCTGATCTTATCGTGCTTTTCCTAATGTCTGATTTTCTTGGTGTTATGAGAGTGTCTAACATCAACTCTTGAAGTTTCCGAAATATGAATACAAGGAGAAAAGCAGGCGGAGAGATTGGAGGAGCAGCTGCTGGGGTAATCCAAGTTTTCCCCCAAGATCCAGCTGCTGGAATAAAGATACCTGTTAACCCAGCTGGGTTGACAGATGATGAAGTAAGAACAACGTTGGTATAAATGGCCCAAGCTAGCACGTTACAAGCTTAGGCTATTGGGTTTGATTGATGTGAAGAAGTCTGAGTTGACCAAGTTCACTTCTCCCAATGTGTCTCTCTCAACCCCATCAAAGGCTCTCACATAGACTTGGTTTTGTTCAAGCTTCCCCAAGTCAAACCTTAACTGTCTCAGAGTCGACAGTGGGAAAATGTTGAGACCAAATCCGTCATCCACCAAGACGCGATTTATGACCTTCTCACGACATATGACAGTGATATTCAACGCCTTGTTGTGTGTCTTCCCTTAAAAAGGCAACTCATCGTCGTAAAAGCTAATCCAATGCCCTCGGATAACTTGGTTAATCATAGCTGCCACATTATCGCTGCTCGTGCCCACGAGCACATACGTATCATCAAGAGCGTTCATCAACACCTGTCTATGCAATTGGGAGCTCATCAGCAGGTCCCACACAGAAATCTTGGTTGGGGTTTTCTCTTGATGCTTAACAATCGAATAATCTTTGGGCTGCATCTTCCTCCAGAATTCTTCGGCCTTGCCCTCACTTATCGGCCTTTTCCCTTGATCCTTCTTCTGTCCTCCAAAAGCCAATTCTTAGGGAATATAACACCTCGTAGATCGGGTCATACCCTGAGCGGCAGCGGTTTCAATCACAAATTTTGGCCTAGCAAGAGTTTCTGATGGCACCAAGGCAACAACCGTTGCAGGTGTCAGTATAACGAACTCCTTTTTCTCCTTAACGCTCAGCAAAGCCACAACCCTTTATAACTCATCATGGACAATCGAATTTATCACCTTAATCACGCACCAGTCATCATCCGTCTCTATCATATTGATGCCTCCATGATTCGGAAAAGGATTGGTGTTGAAATTAGGCGCGACTGTCTGAAGAGAAACCACTTCTTGGTCGATCGGATCTTGAATCTTGTGTTTGAGGTTGACACAATCCTCAGTAGCATGTCCAACGCTGTTGGAGTGATACACACACCTTTGATTGGGTCTGTAGACTTTGGAACTAGTATCCATCGGCTTGGGCCCCACTGGGTGAATGTATCCAGCCGCAGCGAGTCGCTCGTACAACTTTGTTCGGCTTTCAGCGAGCGCGGTAAAGTTTCTTGGGGGCTTCTTCTCGAATCTGGGTCGAGGTAGATCATAACTGCCTTGTTGGGGGAGGAGGCATCTGTTGATAATTTTGGGTATTTATATGGGGAGTTTGGTTTCTTGGATAGGATTTGTTTGATAATTTGTCGATGGAGCTTGATAATTCGGAGGGGTATTTTGATAGAGTGGAGCTTGGACTTGATATACTGGAGGGGGTGCTCTGTAGTTTGACTGCACATTGGCACAGTTAGGAGCAACACTTTGGTATATAGGGGATGGAATTTGGTAAAGTGGAGGAGAGTTTTGGTAAAAGGGAGATGGATTTTGGTAATTTGGAGGGGGGCAATTTTGGTGTGTGGAGGTAGCATTTTGGTAAGGAGAAGGAGTATTTGGATAACTAGCTTGCGTGTATCAAGCCTGGTAAGAATTCTGGGAAAGTCGAGGACGACCTTGGTAGGATGATGATCTTCTGGGGGTCTTCCTCCCCTCGTAGGAGACAGCAGAAACGTCTTCTCTTTTCTTCTTCAACAAACCCGATGATCCGGGTGACGCAGCAACATGTACAATCTTCCCGGTATTCAACCCATCTTCGATAGTCTCACCAACCATGACTATCTCAGCAAATTTTACTTCAACGAGCAATATGATTCTGTCATAGTATTCGGGCTCCTGCACCCACACAAACACTTCGACAATCTCTTTTTCAAACATAGGAGGCCGAACTCTAGCTACTTCTTTTCTCCATATGTATGCAAACTCTTTATAGCTTTCTGTGGACTTTTTTTGCTTCATCTTTTCCAAGGAGTAGCAATCGGAGATGATTTCCACGTTATAACCAAATCAATCAATAAAATCCTTGTCCAGGGTATTCCAACTGGGATATTGTCTGGTCTCATGGGAAGTTAACCATTCTAGAGCCTCCCCGCATAGACTTCGCCTAAAGAGCCACATCAACAGAGCTTCATCTCTACCAACTTCGACAATTTGGTCGCAGTAGGCTCTCAGATAGGCCAAAGGATTCCCACTCCTTCGAAATTATCTAATTTTGGAATCTTGAACACTTCTGGGAGGTCCAGATTCGGATGAATGCACAAATCCTCATAGTTCAGACTAGCAATGTCGGGAATGCATTGGAACTCCTTCACTGCTTTCGTGATCTCTTCCTTTATATCCACCTTCGCCTCTTCCTTTTCCGTCCACTCTCTTTCCTTCTCCTTTTAATGGTCCAGCACAGAACCATGCACATCGTGCTTTGTCGAGACGGAATCTGGAAAGTTGTTCTTTTAGGTAGGGGTGGAGCTATGGAAGGACTTTGCGCATTTTAGGTGGTTTGATAGTTTTGCAGATAAGTTTGAGGATTGGTATTTTGGTTTAGGTGGTGGTGAGAAGTCTGAGGATTGAAAGTATTTTGCTTTTGGTTTTGATTCTGGTTTTGCGGTGGCGGAGCGGTTTAATGGTGGGTATTTTAAATATGAGGTGGCATTTGAGAATGGTTTTTTTGAGGAGGTGGTGGAGTCTCGTAGGAGGCGAAGGCATACTGAGGATGTTGGGTGGTCAAATCGATGACTGAGGGATTTTGAGCAGGAGTAGACGGCGGAATCTGAGATGGATCCATATTGGAAAAGAGGAAGTGGAGATGAGGTCTCCCATCACCAGTGTTAGCAGTAAAAGCTGGTGGAGGCAAATCCTGTCTCCTTTGCATCTCCACGCTCATTTCCGCAATCTGTTTCATAAATTTCATAATCCGTTCATTCTGATCCGCTATGGTGGGTTGAGCCACCACAACGTTAGTGAGATTGATTTCTTCATTGTTGTTCCCCATTATTGTTTTTCCCTTGTCTGAATCTTGTCTGGGGAAGAAATCTGCAGGCACTTTGGATCTGCTGATGAAGGAATGATCTGTCAGCTTAATCGACACAGACCAGTTTCAAAGTACCTGAGGAGAAAAACAACTCAAAGGAAAATTTGTCAGTTTAAGTTCAGAATACAAAATGCATAATATCACACAGAGAGCAGATAAACACAAGTTGCTTTGTTTGAGGATATCTTTAACCCACGAGTAAGGACGAAAACAAATTTTTTAATAAGCAAGAGTTTGCTTGCTTTTTAGTTCAACACCATCTCAGAAAGGCTAAATCATGTTGAGCTAAGATCCTCTTGCAACTGTTCTTTGATGTCCGTTGATCTGGTCTTCGTATCTTTTTGTAACATCCGAACCAAATCAATGTAGATCTGTAACATTGACTCTCTGAATGGTGTGAAATAATGACAAATAATCCGGGTGTGCTCAATTGGCTTTGGCTGGTCATATGTGAGAACGGTATTATCACCCCACATGTGCGGGATGTTCCCACTGTCAATCTGGCGGCATATTCTTGCCTTAAGCTGCACACATTCTTCTATAGTGTGCCCTTGCTGGTTCGGGTGGAAGGCACACACCCTCAAAGAGTTTCCATGCCCAAAAATTTAGGTTATTCTCTCATGAGGTTTCCTCTTAAGATGTTCATACAAAAGAGCGCACGACACAACCTTAGCTCCCACGCTATGTGTCGGATCGTAAGCCGGGAGAGTGATCCACTTGTGTTCTCCTCTTAGACGGCCCAAAAATGGAGGCTTGTAGATGATTTCCTCGTCAATGTCTTCCCCAGTTTCAACAGGGTAAGTGTCATCGGGACCACTATTGGCTTCCTGCTCGCGGATAGAGTATTTCCCGGACATCTTCTAAAGTTTGGCGATCCTGTCATTGTGGAAATCTTTGTTTTTCCTTCGCACTTCGGTCATTTTTCCCTTCACGGAAGTGAATTCCTCCATATCCTCCGCCAATTCCTTGTCAAGTGTTGCATTTCTCGCTAGCACATTTGTGGTTTCTGAATCTATCTCTGTTTTTCTTGCCTCCTTTTCCTGAATCCTCAGTCGAAGCATATCCAACTTCTTCCTTAAGTCCTCTCTCTCTAACTCGATGTCTTTTTTTTTCTTCATTTTAGACGCCAAATCCTCATCCAGCGTCGCAGTTGCGGCTTTGTAGACCGCTGTGACAATTTCGACCCTGAGTCCTTCTTCTCTACACTCTTGAATTTTCTGCATGATTTGTTCTATTTTTCTCTGCAACTCCTCTCTAGTAAGTTCCATCTTGACACTCTTACCCTTTCCCATAGCGGCGATCTTGCTTTTCCTGAGACGATAGAGTAGTGTTTTAGGATTTTGAGATAGGATTTGCTTTTGATTTGAGAAACTTAAGACTCGGAAAATTTGGTCAGACTTATCATAGTAGTGATTTGTATATATCTTCTGGAAATTTCTGGGGAGTGGGTGCAATATCCTCATTCAAAACAACACATTACATAAACAGTTAATCACACAAGTATATAGACAAATATCGTGTCCTAAACATGCTTGTGACCCTTTCATGCCAAGGGTGGGCCTAACGAACTGAAGGATGGATATTCCTTTTTAAACCAATTCATTATCCCCAAAATACTTTATTAATAACATCCAAAATGTCTGATAAACATAAAACAATGAAATAGTTCAGAAAATAAATTACTAAACAGAGTACAGATAAAGAAATCCCACGCAGGGTATGGTAATAAAATTCAAGCCAGCTCTGATCCTTCGCCACATCTGGTCCTTTTGGCGATGCTGACCTCTTCACACATAGCGTATCTTTTCGCCCATAGATGATCTCTCGCCAATCGAGCTCCTTCTTGATGTCTAAACCTCTCTATCAACTGAATTTGTTGTTCCATGCTATCATCTAACTCTGTCATGCACTGTCTGTCTCTTTGTAGCTCTTGTTTCAATTGAGCTATGACTTTGGCATCTTCTGAATGACGACGTTGATGCTCTAAATTATACTTATCAAACTTCTCTTGAAGTCGGTGAAGTCGGACTTGATATTTGGATCCAATATCTTCAATAATGTGAGGAACGTTCGGACCAGGCTCAATAGTTCCAGCGAGACTCTTTTTCAACCATTCCTTATACTCCCTGGAGCATTCTGGACGAAACCTGTTTGGGACGGGTTCACCCAATACTCTTCGAGACCTCCACATTTTACGTATGTCTTCAGCAAATGCGACTCGTCCATTCTTGTGGTCAGTTGCAAATTTCCTCATATCAGTGATCTGGGGCGACTCTGGTTTCCCTCCTAGTTGCCTTAGGACTCGACCGGGAGCATATGGCCTAGTGCCTCTTAACCCAGCAAACACCAAGTAAGGAACTTTTTCTGTTCGAACTACCATATTCTTAGTTACCACCAGACTGTCTATCAACCACTGTACGTCCTCTTCCCTTAACCCTCGAAGTCTTGGATACCAATAACTTTCTTCTCCAGTTGTGTTGCACCGATTGTGGTACAACCACCAATCATGACCATGTAACTCATCTGACCGCTTTAGGGGATCTGGTTCTTTCGAGTTGTGAGTCTTGATCAAATGTCGCATCATCCACCATTGCAGTATCAGATTACACCCTTGAAAGAAGCGTTCTCCGCTTTGACATTTGTCTAAAGCCCTTCAGATGTCGGCCAAAATCATAGGCGCTAAAGTATAGTACTTGGTTGACGATTTATAGTCCACTCCGTAGAACATTGCATGAGTGACCATAAACACACTAGGATGAATGGTGTATTTTGTCCCTTGAGGAAAAACCATCGTTCCAAGTAAGTATATTGCAAAGGCAAGGGGACGCGTCCCCTTCCATTTTTCTTTTGATACAAACACTTCTTTGAATTTCTCGTAAGACCTCATACGTCTAAATTGATAATACAGCTTTCTAAAACAAATGTTCGGACCGGGAAGCTTATCCATCCACTCAGCTTTGACTAGTAACAATTTTTCTTTGATTTCGGTGAAATCCCATATATTGGGATTTAAAAAATCTGTATCCGGATGACGTTTTCTCTTGTTGCACATGGCAACACTTTCATAGCTGATAAGGACTTCTTCAATGGTTGGCGTCATTTCCACTTCCCCGAACCGAAAGTCCATGTTCTCACTATCCCAAAATTTTGCCATCGTTTCGATTAGACTTGCCAGGCATTTATTTCTAGCAGTGACGTAAGATAGCCTTTGTGTTTCTGAACTATCATCTTGTAATCATTATTCATGAACCTCCACCATACTTTGAGGAAGGGATCTGGGAAAGTACCATTCTTATTTTTAGGGGCTCGTGTGTCGGATCCATCCTAGAATAATAGCAGACAAAGATTAGTTAACCCCCACTCCCATAGACAATAAATAATTTTAAAAACAAATATACATTTTTTCAATTAACACGTAAGCATGGTTGTCTATTTTTGGCAATTCGGGCCATGTAGACACAAGGTGGACTTTTAATGGGCCCAACACGCCTTGGGTGTTGGGTCATCTTAGTTCAAATTCTCCTAAATTCGGGATTTGGCTTGGCTATACACTAGTTGACTAGGAGTGACTTTTGAAAGGACCGGGGACCCAAACGGACAATTTGGACTGGAACTCGCGACAACCATTTGATGCATGATGAACTAATAAATTGCTTCTAATTCTGGAAAAAGGTTAAGTATAAAAAAGTCCGGTTGCGGTTCCGCTAACCGTCCTTTAATATACTATACAATATAAAATGGAATATGCCATGAAATGCAATGCCATTTATATAATTTAAACAAATTGTTCACATATAAGCGATTTATAATAGTAATTAGTCAAAATATTCAAATCCTTTTGGTTAGAACTTAATTAATCCCCAACAGAGTCGCCATTTCTGTTTTAAGAAAAAAATATAATAAAGTAAAAAATGACTAAGTTTCAAAAAATCAATTAATCTTATGATTTAAGAAAAATCATTTTTTCAAATAAACAGAGTCGCCACTTAAATTTTTAGTAAAAATCAAGAAAAAATATATAATTACTTTCAAAAGATTTAAACAGATAAAATCAGTTGAAAAAGGGTCCAAAGTTCAAATATACATTCCGAGAAGGTGTTAGGCCCTCGAAATGTCCGCTAACTCGCGGTTGACTGGCGATTTGACTAAATGACCTTTTAAAATATATTTTTTCAAACATTGACTAAGTAAAGAGGATTTATTTTTATTATTTTTATTTATTTATTTTATTACTTATCATATCATTTTTTAGCCAATTATTTCAAAGGGAAATAAGGTAAAGAGGAGTCATTTTAAAGGGATATTTTAGAGATTGACAAAACTAACAAGTAGAATAAAGACCAAGCAAAAATCTATATGTATATATATATTTTAAATAGATAAAAATAAAGAGAAATGGCTATTGTTTGAGAATTAATTAAATTGGAACCAAAATGTTAGTCAATATCATGATAAAAAATAAGAAGGAAAAGAAATGTCAAATTTGAGCCTTTGGCCCAAATTCTGCTGCTGCAAATTTTTGGCCTTTGGGCCTAATTTCCTTACAGAATCCAGCATATACACTGATCATATACCGTCGTATACGGACTGTATTTCGATTTTTTTGTATATCGGATTGTATACTCAGTGTATACACCCTAATTCAGCCTTTCAAGAACCTATACTGATTTTTGGACCTGTATATCATATTTTATGAATGTATATCAGTTTATACGACAACATATCAGCCCCATTTTTGATCCTTTGGAAACCTGTGAATTAATTCCCAGCAGCATATATGTTGCTTTCAACCTGTTCACTGGTTCCTAGGCTTCACATATCGATTCATCGAGACTCGATTTTATGTGTGACTTGAGAGAAATGCAATTGGGTCTCCATGGTCCATCGGAATGAAGAATAAGGGTGATACAATTCCATGAACTCTCTCTAAATCACATGAAAATAAGAAGAAAAAGAAAGGATTAACATCATACAAGACAAAGCATTTAGAGAACAAGATAAGAGAATCAAACAAGCTGATGGTTTGGTAACAAAACAACTTAACAGATACACGTAGTCATTCTTCCAAATTATGAACGGAGACATCATTTCTAAAGAAATGGACATAGAAGCATTACTGAAAAGTTGAAGCTAATGGCTTCCAACAAATGAAGGGAAGGGAGGCTACTTTGCAGAAAATAACTAGTCAACCAGAGTGACAAACTTAACCAAATACAAAGCAGCACACTCCACGATAATACAAGCTAGCAGACCGAATTGAACCACAACCCAAAACAAAGCCAATATCGATAACTAAAGACAACAAGATATTCACAGTAACAATCTTTATTGTGACGACTTGTCATTCCCTAACATAAATTTAATATTAAAGGGTTTTTTAAACAAAGCCTAAAAAAGAAAGTGGTGAGAAATTGCTATAGTGAACAAAGGAAGCACAATGAATACTTCAACAAACGATAGAAACATGTTGAAAGGAGATGAAATACACAAAATGCATAGTTAGTAGCATCTGGCTTTTAAAACGTGCAACAGGAAATATAAACAACACCTTCTAACTAACATGTCATACATACAAATAGATAGAGATGCGAAAGAATCCGAACAAAGGTCCTACATAAGAAATTTTTTTTGTCAACACAAGAAAACTCTAATGCTTGATACGAAACTATGTATACATGATTATGGATGAAACTAATTAAGCAAGCTTCAAAAGTGAAAGCAAACAGTGCAGTAGTATTTTTGATACACTCAGAATATTTGACATAACATGGTCATGAATACCAACGAAGTAGACCAAATAGTGAAGAACAATACGAACTTGAAGCGAGCATAACAAACCATGAATTCGATGAAACACGAACGGCAATATAAACTTAGAAAAACACCAAGTTGTCTTGAAAACGGAAATAAACAGCAATAATAGCTTATCAAACAGATTCTATTGCTAATTTGTGGCCAGAAACAAGTCCGAAGATAAGACAAAGTCACCCATGCTATCATGTAAACAACTTCACGCTATCATGGACAACATATTAAGAGCAAGGGATGCTTAAAGGGAGATGGACATTACCTTTAGAGGGGCAGCAGAACAGAGACAAGACGAGTTGATCTTCCACCACACGAACCAAGAAGCGAATGAAGAGTCTAGAAAGTGAACTTGGGGTCAATCTAGCCTAGAAAGACGATGGTGATCGAGTCGGATAAATAATACTAGAACGAAAACTAATCGGACAAGCATCAAGGAATTTCGGAAATGCAAATATCAAAATCCTTTCACCATTTTAGGATAGGTACCATTTTTCTGAATCGTCAACCTCATTCCACAAGAGGAAAGGGTAAATGGATGCCTTCGATCAATTTCAATGTCCTCGTTGTGCCATGCGGCACCATCTCCAAGCTTCAAGGATGGAAAACGCGTCTGAAACGGTTGTTAGAAACGTACTGCTGGATAGGGAAAAGGAAGAAAGCGACAAAGATTTTCAGCGCACTTCTTGTACCTGCAGACGCCGTGAATTTCCCGTTTGAATCGATTGGATTGTGAACGTTGGGACAACATATTTCGTTGATATCGTTGGAATTTCTGTTGATGCCGTATCTTTGGCGTTTCTGGGTTTATTCCCGTGAAGGAGATAAGGGGTTGGGTCGGGTTGGTGTTGGGGGATTAATTAAGATGCGCTGGACATCTAAATAAAATAAATGCGCTGGGAATTTAATTGTAGTGGGCTGCTACCTAAGTAAATTAGAAATTGGCCCAAGAATTTCAACTGTAATCAATCAAAATTAAAACTTTAGTCAAATTAAATAAATTAGCAAATTCAATCAAAATAATACGAATAAATAAAGTAAATAATGAGCTTCTAACTCCAAACAAATAGAATAATTAACGTAATTATAGACTAATTAATTTAAAATTATAACCATAATTAGAGTTAAACTAAAATAACAAAAAAATGGCTAAACAAAATCTTTTGAGGCGATTTTCTAATATTTATAAAATAAACTAATTATATAGAAATATACAATATCGATTTATTAGAAAAATTGAATAAAGCTACTTTAGAATAACTCAAGAGATAGCTTATATTTTAGAAAGTCAGTTATTTCAACTCATTTGGAATTTAAGAAATCTCGATGATTAATTCCTATTGGGGAGGATAAAAATCGGGTGTTAACAGAGATGAGGATGCACCACATCCGAGTTGGGCCTATTTGAAGAAGCTTTCATACGGCGTTTCTTTGCCTGCGAATTGAAAGAGGCTAAGGTAAGAGAATTTCTTTCACTTAAGAAGGATGATCTCAGTGTGCATGAGTATGGGTTGAAGTTCACCCAATTGTATCCTTATGCTCCAAAAATAGTTAGGGACATTAAGAGTATGATGAGTTTGTTTGTTGCTGGATTGGATCATTCTTCAAGCAAAGAGGGTTGGGCAGCAATGCTGATGGGCAACATGGACATATCAAGGTTGATGGTTTATGTGTAGCAGGTTGAGAAAGAGAAGCTGAGCGACAGAGAAGAGTTCAGAATAAGAAAGACAAGACAATGAGTGAGTCCGGGCAGCATAAGGATAAAGAAAATTGTGCGTCCTTTCAGAAGCAAAAGGGACATGCACAATCATCTACTAGTGCAACTTCACCCAGAAACAAAGATGAGCATCATTGACAGGGTTCTGAGAACTTTAGAGCTAGGCCAACACATTCTCAAGGTAGTGTGGCACAAGTAAGTAGTTGGGCTCCTGTATGTGCTAGGTGTGGTAGGCACCACTCAGGTAATTGTCGTGATGGGCAGACGGTTTGCTACAAGTGTGGTCAAGAAGGTCACTTCATGAAAGATTGTCTTAAGAATAAGCAGGGTGGTGGAAATCTAGGCAATAGAGCCCAATCTTCAACAGTTGCTCCACCGAGAGAGATTTACCTAGAGGAGCTACTCCGGTACTGGCGGAGGAGAAAATCGTCTCTATGTAATCACGAGCCGTCAAGAGCAAGAGAACTCCCCATATGTGGTCACTGGTATGATTGAAGTCTTTACTTTTGTTGTTTATGCTTTGCTAGACCCTGGAGATTGTTTATCTTTTGTAATCCCTTATGTTGCAAATAAGTTTTATATCCTCCCTTAGAAACTTTGTGAACCTTTTTATGTTTCTACACCTGTTGAGGAGTTTTTTCTAGCGGAAAGAGTCTATGATGTTTTTCCTATTTCCATCAATCACAAGAATGTCATGGCTAGTTTAGTTGAGAAATTTGAAAAATCTATTAGATAAGGGTTTCATTCGACCAAGTGTCACACCTTGGGGCGTTCCGGTCTTATTTGTGAGAAAGAAATATGGTTCCCTGAGGATGTGTTTAGATTACCGCCAATCGAAAAAGGTTACCATCAAGAATAAATATCCTCTTACAAGGATTGATGATATTTTCGATCGTCCTCAGGATGTTTCCTGCTTCTCAAAAATTGATCTCAAATCAGGATACCGTTTGTTGAAAGTCAGGGAATATGATATCCCAAAAACACCTTTTAGAACCAGATATGGGCATTATGAATTTTTTCTAATGCCCTTTGGGTTGACCAATATACCTTCAACATTCATGGATCTTATGAACAGAGTATTCAAACCTTATCTAGATATGTATATTATCGTCTTCATTGATAACATACTAATCTAGTTCAAGGAATGAAGAAGATCATGCTAGTAACCACATACTAGTCCTTCATTCTTAAAAAGGTAAGGAGTTATATGCTAAGTTCTCAAAATGTGAGTTTTGGCTTAAGTCTATGACATTCTTGGGCAACATAATTTAAGGTGATGGAATTAGAGTTGATACTCAAAACATAGGCAGTTCAGAGATGGCCTAGACCTAATCTCAACATGTTATTAGGAGTTTCTTGGGTTTGGCTGGCTAGTATAGAAGGTTTGTTGATGAATTTTTGATGTGTCGTGATTTCACGGTATTTCTAATGCATTTCACTTAAGAGTTGTGTGTGTCTAGAGCCTTATGTAGTGGTTTTAACAAGTTTTGTGTATTGTTTTACAGGAACGATGTTCAGGTAGAAAGAGAGAAAACAACTGGAAAAAATTCAGAACTAGACCTACAGAGGCAATCGACGGTCCATCGTTCAATCGACGGATCGTAGGTGGTGATCGTAGATGAGCAGCTCAAGTATTGAAGGAAGATTCAAGGAATTCTGACTAAGTGTGGCACCATGAGAGACAACATCGGTCCATTGATTGATCGACGTACCGTACTAGTGAACCGTCGTTTGGTTCAGAGAAGGTTCCAGTAACTGATTTTTGAAGATTCTAAGTATGGAGGTACGGATGAGCATCAATGACCCGTAGATGGGTCGATAGACCGTACTGTTGGTCCGTCATTTAATTCAGAGAGGGTGTCATCCGGTGGGCTAAATTTTTTCTATGTCCTGACGCAAGCAAACCACGGATAGTCGATTCATTGACGGTTCATCACTTTAATCGTCTATTGGAGCCGCGTACCTGAACAAAACTTTCCTTATTTGAATTCCTATTTCATTAAGACTTTGTTTTCTATAAATAGGGTACTAAACCTTGTTTTTTGGGGTTAGCTACTATTACTATGGTCTGGTATATGTATTGGAGATTGATTTTTGAAACTTTAGCGATTAATTGATTTTCGGATTCGGTTTTGAATCTTGTGATTGGAATTTCAAGTGTGATTTCTGTATTTATTCTTATTGTTAAGTAAGTTCATGATTTCTTCATCTAAAACTATGAATTGTGAGTTTGCGAACATAGGTAACTAAATCCTCAACTAGGGTTGTGGGAACCATGGGTAATTAACAAAGTATGACTAGTAATTAAACAATTCTTGAATGGTGTTTTTGCATACATTGATAATTCTTTCATTACGGTGGCCAACATTAGAACTCGATTATTTCTACTTTACGGACAAAGGAGGTAGTTAATAGGAAAAGAATTATCAATATTGATTAGTGTGATACTATCTAACAGGCTAGTGCCGATTGGTGCGAAGTAATAACTAAGTCAGACATCAATTATGATGTCTAATATGAGGTAATGGTAAGGGTTAGTAAATTATACACACATAGCTGGACCAAGATGCGGGGTGAAATTCTCTAGATGTCGAATCAAAGATTTAGAGATACCTAACTTATCACTTTGCATGTAATACACTAGGAAATCATTGCTATTGCTAGGATTGCTGTGTTATGAACTTGTGGGGAGCACATACACCCTAGTTACTTTCTCATCTTTATAACAACCAAAGTCTGTTTTTATTCACTTGTTAACCATATTATTGAAGAAATTTGTTTCACCCCCCCCTTTTTTACTTACTTATTGTGGAAAGACATTGACTAAATGGACATAATTGTGGGTTAAAGTTATGTCTAAACCATTATCCTCATGGGATCGACCGCAACTTAGTAGTTGGGTTCTTTACTTGATAACGATCACTTCTTCTTCTTGAGGGAGGTGTAATTTGAGCGTATCAAATTTTGGCGCCGCTGACAGGGTTTTTTGTTTTTAGATTAATTTTAACTACATTACTGAACTTTAGTCAACTATTTCCTAAGTTTTCTTTTTCGTTTTCTTGTTTCTCCAGGTCTAGCTCTAGTGAATGCCATGTATACAAAGCCTAGGGGAACCACTCACTCTGTACAATCCATAACTGAATCAAACTTTGCAAAGGATGGATAATCAAGGGGTCCCATCTAACCCAAATAGAGGGAATGTAGGTGACGGAGAAGGCCACCAGCCTCCCATACCAATTGAGGAACATAACCAGGCACACGTTGAGAATCAGTTAGTAGATGCCTTGAGGGTTAAACCTTCAGTAGCCCCACGACCTCATGATTACTACAGGGGCAACGTGAATATTGCAGACTTTGATGGACCTGTTGTCCTACCCCCTTTGGCCCCTGGGCAACATCCGTTGTTACAAGTAGGTTGATGCAGATGCTCACCTTGAGGGTCTTGTTTTCGGTACTGCCATCGGAAGACCCACATGCGCATATAGCCAAGATGAGGTCAGTTTGCAAAAGTTGTGTGGGTAGACCATACTTAGATATGAATGTAATCGAGTTGTGAGTGTTTCCTTTATCACTGACAGGAGATGTTGCTATATGGTTAATAAAATAAATAAAAAGGAGTTTTGTGAGGAAAAAAAGATGCAAAAGAAAAGTGAAATCACATTAAAAAAAATGGAAATAAGGCAAAGGAAAGGAGAAAAGAAATAGGAGGTCAAAAGCAATAAAATAGGTAGAAAGCTTAGCACTAATGTCAATGAGGTCAGAAAGTCACCAAATGTACCACACCTGACAATGAGCCTACGTTACAAGCCATGAAAATCCTACTGTGATCCTAGAGTCTGATGTCGTGAACCTAAACAACGAAAATAAGGGCAAGCCTATGGCGTAGAGTACTAACTGTATTTGGACTTCTTCCTGATTGCGAGTGTTGAAATAAAGATCCTTGTACCCAAAATGCATAATCACTGTGTGAAAACTAGGGATTTCTTTTGAACTGAGGGCACTAGTTGCATTATGAGAAAGTTAGTACCTTTGTGAGAGGAAAAACAGTAGAGGTGTCTATTGCATGGTGAATTTGTGTCATGATGTGATCCGCATGAGTTATCTTGTTGAGCCAAAAAGAATAGGCCTGCACTCAATCAAGAAAGAGTCGGGCTTGATAATCATGTGATTGCTAGAGCTTAAAAGTGGACGCTTCTGTGCAAGTGTCGTTTAGGGTCATAGTGCGTCTCTTGAGGACAAACAACGAATTTAAGTTGAGGGTGTTGATGTGCCGTGATTTCATGGTATTTCTAATACATTTCAAGTAAGACTTGTGTGTGTCTAGAGCCTTTTTGTAGTGGTTTTAACAAGTTTTGTGTCATTTTTTGCAGGAAAGATGTTCAGGTAGAAAGAGAAGAATACAACTAAAAAAAATACAGAACCAGACCTACAAAGGTAATCGACTGTCCGTCGTTCAATTGAAAGACCATAGGTGGTGCTCGTAGATAAGAAGCTCAGGCATTGGAGTAAATCAGGGAAGTCCGACTAAGTGTGTAACCACGAGAGGCAACGACGGTCCGTCGATTGATCAACGAACCGTACTGGTGAACTGTCGTTTGGTTCAAAGAAGGTTCCACTACCTGATTTTTGAAGATTCTAAATATGCAGCTACAAGGGAGCATCGAACACCGTTGATGGATCAACAGACCATACTATTGGTCCGTCGTTTGATTCAGATAGGGTTCCATTCGGTGGGCAAACTATTTTCTAAGCCCTGATTGACGGAAGCAAACCACAGACTGTCCATTGATCGACGGTCCGTTAGTTGATTCATTGATTGAAGTCGCGTATTTGAATAAAACTTTCCTTATTTGAATTCCTTTTTCATTAAGACTTTATTTTCTATAAATAGGGTATTAAACCTCATTTTTTGGGGTTAGCTACTATTAATTTTGGTCTGGTTTATGTATTGGAGATTGATTTTTGAAACTTTAGCAATTAATTGATTTCTGGATTCGGTTTTGAAGCTTGTGATTGGAATTTCAAGTGTGATTTCTGGGTTTATTCTTCTTGTTAAGTAGTTCATGATTTCTTCATCTAAAACTATGAATATTGATTTTGCTAAAATGGGTAACTAAATCCACAACTAGGGTTGTGGGAGCCATGGGTAATTAACAAAGTATGACTAGTAATTAAACAATTTTTGAATAGTGTTTTTGCATGCATCGATAATTCTTTCATTTAGAAGCCTTTTTTAATGATGGCCAATATTAGAAATCGTCTTATTGCTACTTGCTGGACTAAGGAGGTAGTTAATAGGAAAAGAATTATCAACATAGATTTAGTGTGATACTATATAATAGGCCAGTGTCTATTGGTGCAAAGTAATAACTGAGTCATACATCGATTATGATGTCTAATATGAGTTAATGGTAAGGGTTAGTAAATTATGCACACGTAATCAGACCAAGGCGCGGGGTGAAATTCTCTAGATGCCTGACCAATGATTTAGAGATACCAAACTTATCACTTTGCATGTAATACACTAGGAAATCATTGCTATTGCTACGATGACTATGTTATGAACCTATGGGGAACACATACACCCTAGTTACTCTTTCATCTTGATAACAACCAAAGTCTGTTTTTGTTAACTTGTTAACCATATATTTGAAGGAATTTTTTTTACAACCCCCCCCCCCCTTTACTTATTTATTTGTGAAAGATATTGACTAAACAAACAAAATTGTGGGTTAAATTTAAGTCTAAACCATTTTCCTCGTGGGATCGACCCCAACCCACTAGTTGGGTTCTTTACTTGATAACGATCGCTTATGATTCTTTAGGGATGTGTAATTGAAAGTATCAATTTTCATCTATTTCTTCTCCTTTTACCAAGTTGACTCAGATTACAGTTAAGTTTCTATGGTGTGAAGCTTGTGAGAAAAACTTTCACGAATTGAAAAAGAGGTTGAATATTGCCCTGGTTTTAACTTTACCAGAAGGTACTCAAGGTTTTGTAGTGTATTGTGATGCATCTAGAGTTTTTTTGGGTTGTATCCTAATGAAGAATGGCATGGTTATAACATATGTCTCCAGATAGTTGAAAGTTTATGAGAAGAATTACCCAACCCGTGACTTAGAGTTGACTACTATAGTTTTGGCCTTGAAAATATGTTGTCGCTATTTGTATGGAATTCATATTGATATATTCACTGATCACAAGAGCCTAAAATATGTATTCACTAAGAAAAATCTTAATCTCAGACAAAGAAATGGTTAGAATTGCTCAAAGATTATGACATAATCATTCATTACCACCCACGTAAGACTAATGTGGTTGATGAAACCTTAAGCAGGCTGTCTATGGGTAGTACTGCCCATCTTGAGAAAGAGAAGAAAGATCTAGCAAAAGATGTGCATAGACTTTCATGCTTAGGAGTCCGAATTATGGATTCCACAAAAGAAGAAATAATGGTGACAAATGAGGCCGCGTCATCGTTAGTGTCAGAAGTGAAAGAGAAGCAAGACTAAGATCCCATTTTCTTGAATTGAAGGCAAATGTTTATAACCAAAGAGCATTAGCTTTAGAACAAGGGGGAGATGGTGTATTGAGATATCAATATAGATTATGTGTACCTATAGTAGATAGACTCGAAGCGAGGGTCATGGAGGAAGCTCATATCACCAGATACCATTCATCCGGGTTCCACAAAGATGTACCGCGATTTTAGAGAAGTATATTGGGGTAAGGTATGAAGAACGGCATTGATGAGTTTATTGCTAAGTGCCCGAATAGTCAACAAGTTAAAGTAAAGCACCAAAGGCCTGAAGGCTTAGCTCATAATATAGAACTTACAGAATGTAAGTGTGAGTCGATTAACATGGACTTCATCATAGGGTTACCAAGGTCTCGCAGGTAGCATGATTCTATTTTGTTGATTGTCAATAGAATAACAAAAATTGCTCACTTTTTGCCGGTAAAGACTACCTATTCGGCAGAGGATTATGCTAAGTTTTACATTCAAGAAGTGTAAGACTTTATGGAGTCTGATCTCCATTTTTTTAGATAGAGGTGCACAATTCACTACACAATTCTAGAAATTTTTCAAAAAAGGTTTGGGTTCAATGGTGAACTTAAGTATTACATTTTATCCTCATACTGAGGGGTAAGCAGAGCATACTATTCATACCTTCAAATTATGTTGAGGGATTTTGTGATTGATTTCAAGGGATATTGGGATGATCACCTACCTCCCATTAATTTTGCTTACAATAACAATTACCACTCTAGGATCCAAATGGCTCCTTATGAAGCTCTTTATGGGAGAAGATGCAGATCTCCTATAGGATTGTTTGAGGTTTGTGAAGAAGGTTTGATAGGACCATATTTAGTTCACCAAGCTATGGAGAAGGTGAAGGTGATTCAAGAGAGGTTGAAAATTGACGCAGTGTTGTCAAAAATCCTTTATTGATGTTAAGAGAAGGTTGATAGAGTTCGAAGTAGATGATTGGGTATATCTAAAAGTTTCACCCATGAAGGGTGTTGTGAGGTTCGGTAAGAAAGGGAGACTCATTCCCCGGTATACTGGACCTTATCACATAGGTAAGAAAATTGGCAATGTAGCTTATGAGTTGGAACAACCACAAGAGTTAGCACCAGTTCATCTGGTGTTTCACATCTCCATGTTGAAGAAGTACATGGGTGATCCTTCTTTGAACATTCCAATTGTGGATATTGAGATCAAAGATAACTTGTCTTATGTGGAGATTCCGGTGCAAATCTTAGATCACTTAGTTTGCAAGTTAAGAACAAACGAGGTAGCATCAGCCAAGCTCTTTTGGAGGAACCAATTTGTTGAAGAATCTAGTTGGGAAGTTGAGGAGGACATGAAGAAGAGATATCCGCATCTATTTGAATCTGGAGAAAATGCAGACCAAGGTACTAATTTTCGTTTTAGTACTATCTAATTTTGAGTAAGCATGTTATTTGGTTGCATTTGCTTGTGGGTGTTTGAAATTGATATTTCTACCCCAAGTCTAGTAAGTGTAACCTCATTGGAGGAAGAATGTTCCCAAGGGGAAGATATGGTAACATATCGCAACTAGAAAGAACACGAAAAGAGTTTAAAATCTCAAACTACTTATTTTTGGAAAGAATAAGGAAATCTAGAAATTTTAAGTTAAAAGTGAGTTTTTGTCATTTTCAAACACTAGATCAGTATGAGTTAGGAGTATTTCAATATATTGTTCGAAAACCCTTATAATAAGCTTTCAACGCCGCCGAGTTCGCGCGATTTCAATATCTTATGAGTGAGTTATGCCTTTCGAAAGTTGGACTATTGGATTAAGAAAAGTCGAATCCAAATTTTGGAAGGGCAAAGTTGTCGTTCCCTTACCTAATTAAATTAATTCGTTTTGAGGAATTAATTGGGGTAAAACCAGACCTTTGTTATATTTATGAAAAGGAAAACTTACGCTATGGGTTGGAGAAGAGAGAAAAGAGGAGCGAAATCAAGAACGCTCAAGCTTTGCATGTGGATTTCGTCGGGGGTGATCCCTAAAAAGGAATCTGAGATCGCGTAGTGTTGGTTTAGTTCACCCACACATCAATCTTGTTTAAATTCAGCGAATCTAAGTATTTGAATGTTATGAAAGTGAGTTCTTGAAGAACATTGTTGAAGTTTTCGTTAAATTCTTGATGGTTGTGTTGTTGAAGTTTTGATTCATGTTTCCAGGTGTAATTTCGGGTTGAATATATTATATATTGATAGTACTAATCATCCTACGTGTTATGGGAAAAAACCATGGAAGTTTAGAGGGTTTAGAGATGAAAAATGAAGGAGAAAGGTTTAGAAGACCTGGGTACATGGTGTTGGGTCATCGTGCCTCCCATATCCCCAAAACACAGTCTCTTTCTTTAAGCGCTTGGTGCACCGCTCCAGCCAAAATCTCCCCAGCCTCCTCTCTGTAAGATGACGGCTGGTGCCCCGCACCTGTCAGAGCGCCAGGGAAGAAAGTTCTTCCCATTCTTCTACCACCTATTCGAACTAGTTCCTAAGTCAGGTACCTATGTTTCTTAGTTGATTCCAACACTTTAAGATAATTAAATAATCCATAAACATGAAATCATGAACCTTGAATCCATAATCCAATTCAAGAAAAATTAAGACCAAAGTCAAAAAAATTAAGGGTCAAGTCTAGAAATTAAGAAACAAGTCAAAGCAAAGTTCTTAAAGGTTTTCAAGAGTCTTTAGCAACATTTTAACTTTGTTTTTAAGACTCAAGTTTCAAGTTAAGTAAAGAGTAAAGAGTTGAGTTCATATCTCAAAAGTTATAAGGAAATTAAGTGTTCCCTAAGAGTAGTTTTAAGACTCAAATTTCAATCTTAGTAAAGAGGAAAGAGTTGAGTTCATTTCTCAAAAATTTATAAGGAAACAATTTTTTTTTAGAGTTTACAAATGTTTTCACATTTAAGATAAGAGAAAACTATGATTTATCAAAAGAGATTTGAGCAAGAAAAGGGAACATTGATTCCAAGAGAGATTTTAAAGCTAAACGTTTAAGAATAATCTCGACCCAAAGAAAGAAGTTGTTTTAAAAACACATGAGGTAAGTATATTTTTGGGAGTATTATTGAGCCCCAATATGGGGATGCTAGTTCATAATAAATCAAGTTTCCATAAACCATGTAGCAATCATGGAAATTAAAGGATCATACGTTTTAGATGATCACTTAAGTTAAGATATTGGATCCACTAAGTTAAGTAAGGTTATATACAGATGGCAAGGTATAGGATGTTCCTCGGCAGCGTGAGGTAAAATGTTGTACCATCACTTAGGCTCATAGTGATGGTTGTCGGTTAGAGAATCTCCCAGAGAAATTATATTACTCTAAACGAGTAAAGTTATGTTTTTTATTCCTTCATCTTTAATGAACTAAGATTGTTTTCGGTTGCTTTATAAGCTTTATATATATATATATATATATATATATATATATATATATATATATATATATATATATATATATATATATATATATATATATATATATATGTATATCGCATGTGTTTTACTCCTTTATATTGAGTTGACTGTCCATGAGTTGAGAAGAGCAAAGGTAAGTTTTTCTTTCGCAATATCTTTCGAGCCTATGTTTGTTAGCACTCCAACTCGCATACTGTTACATTCAATATAGTGATTCCAGTTAGCCTGCATCGTATTATGATGCATACGCAAGTAACTAGGATCAGCATCCGGCATACCGCTGATCCAGTGAGCAGCTTAGAGTTAGTTGGTGAGCCCTTCTTCATTCTGGAGGACATCTTTATCGTTCAGTTTTTTTTTTTAGTTTTCAATTGTTAGGATGATTTGAGGTCATGTCCCAAAATCCCTCTTTGTTTTAGAGGCTTCATAGACATATAACATAGTTCTTTTGTCTTTTTAATTTCAGTTGTATATGTTTAAGACTTAAGTTATTGTTTTGGCTAAGTTATAACCTTTTTAGTTATTTCTTGAGTTATATCTCTTGTGTTTAAGTCTTCCGTTGAGTAAGTTATCCAGGCCAAGGGTCCGCTCGAGGACAACAATGGTCTTTGAGTGCCAACCATGCCTAGGGTGTAGTCTTGGGGCATGACCAAATCTTGACTCATGTATATCTAAGACCAAAAATAGGGTTGTCAGGCGACAGAATAGCCAATCTCAATAATGAACCTTGAATGAGTATCTTCGTCATGCCATAACATTTAGTAAGGCACTTATTGAGAGACAATTAAGTTTTTGATGTCTTTAATATTACTTTTGAATAACGAGTGTTGAATGTGCAGATTGAAAATTTTGAAATTTTGGGAAAAAACGTAATAGGTGAGACACATATCCAGTCGGCGAATCAACGGAGAGGTCATTAAGAACAACTTTGTTGCCATTTGGAATTCCTATTTGCCGGAGGTTTTGTAAAACATGGCGGGCTAAAGTACTATTTAGCACATCGGTGAGTTTGTCGGCGACGTAAGTGATGGTCGCGATGGTGTGCAAACTGAAGGGTCAAAAGGGCCATAGAATTTTTAAATTCAAAATCTCCCCCATTTCATACTTTTTGATTTCCAAAGTTTCAAAATCGCACATTTCCTTACTTTTGTATTGGTTATTTTTTTCCTTTTGGATCGTTGACTCGGGGTGGATTGTTGGATACGTTGCTAACCTAGCTTTACAAATCTTTTCTATGTCTTCGGATGGTTATCTGAACCCTGTATTTAGATTTTAATAAATCTATTTTATGATCATTGTGTAGTTGTTCTCATTGCATAACTATAACATGATCAAAAGCTTGTTGTTGATGTCTATCCGTATTTCATGTTGAATGATGTTAATAGAATTTAAATCATGGAATCCTTGTGTGGATTATGTTGAATTAGTTTTGGGTCTAGTTTGGGTGAAGTCAGAGTAACCCTAAATTGTGTTGATAAACAGATTTTTCCCAATGATAGAGCCCTGGATGTCTCTCTTAAGGTCAAAAGAAGTCAATTGTCCAATTTTTGCCAAATCAGAGGAAGTGTGAGTACCCCGAGGGAATGGATAGTATGGGTCTAAGCCTGATTGGGAAGAATAATGGTTTTATGTTGTTTTCATGAGCTGCGGGTAAGATTTTGAAGGTCGGGCTGAAGATTTGGTAGGTTGGATTATTTCTCAAGATAAGTTCTTTGACTTTCAACGATATTCCTGAGCTCGATGTGTTCACTCAGGGACTCACCAAAAGTCCCTTCTAATCGCCCTTCTACTTTTCGAGTCCTTGAAATTTTTCTGTAACTTCCGGCACACTATTTCTAATTTGTCGAATGGTGTAGGCGATCCACCAAAGTCCTTGAAAATAACTGAATTGTGCTTACATTTGAATGATTTTATTATGAAACTTTTGGCGAGCCTGAATTGGCTTTTTGATTGGGTTCAGCAAGTCTTTCTGCACAGTTTTATAACTTTGAGATTTTTTGTTTGAATTGCATCTAACATGTGTAGTTTTGTTTTGTAGAAATGGCTAGAACAAATATTACTGGCAAATATCAACTACCACAAAAGCGAGCAAGAGGTATTATGATAAGTGAGTACGTTGCAGACTCCCGAAATGTACTGGCAAAACATCCCCCGACTAAGGAAAATGAAAAGGAAAATTGTATGTGGTGTCCACCCTAGTTGAGTGTTTGGATAGTGAGCACATCTAATTCGTGCACCTCACTGCTTTTAAGAGTGAGGGTCAATCAAAGCTCCGACATCCATTTGAGAGCCAGAAGATGACCAGCTCCTACGGGCTAGGAGAGCAGAGCTACACTCCAAAGCAATAAATGAGTTGGATTGGATCTTGATGCATCCTCAACCTCCTGTTCAGATAGTCATGCAGGATCCCTCGCCTACTCAGGTTCCTCCACCCCGGTCACTCAACAAATTAAAGTTCGACGATTTGAGGACCATTCTTGAGGAACAACGATTGTGTACCAATGACTTGGTAAGCCGGTACCCATAAGTGTGGAGCACCTTAAAGTTCCAACAGTATTAAATATTAACGAATCCCCAAGGTCCTTAAATTCCAACTTGAGTCCTAGAAATTTACTTAGCATATAGGGAGATGGTACAAAATGAGGGGTGGGGGGAGGTCAGCACATTTAAACCGGTAGAAGATGTGATGGTCTGGGGCCAGAAGTTGAAGTGTAGCAGCTCGGATATTAATGCAATACTCGGATGTTCACAGAACTTCATGCACTATTATGTTGAAAATGTCTAGAAAAAGACCCTCAATGATTTGAAGGGTTGGCTAGCACCTTTGATCTCCAATGTTATCATGAGATTGATTGAGGCCTGCACTGTGCCGATTGAAAAGACGTTCTTGTACGTGGCTGTCAGAGACGATTTCGGGTTTATTGGCAGCACCACTGTGCCTTCACAGTGATCGCTTTAAAATCCGAAGGCAGCATGTTTAAGTTGTATCATGGATCGGGAGAAACTTAACTTGGCTCTACTCATTAGGCAAAAGATGGCCATGAAGGCCAAGCGGAGCCAAACCTCTCTACCATTTCCAGTGTTGATCACCGATCTGTGAAGGCGGGTATGTGTCCCTATGAATGAGACGACATATGAGAGGTTACCCCATTGTTCTACTCACATTATATGGATCAAGGTCGAGTACATGAAGGATGAGGTATACCGAAGGAGAGATACACCGGTGGATACGTCTTGTTAGTTGATGTTGATACATTGCTGACAGAGGCAATACATCCTCCTCATGCTAGTGAGCCTATAAGTACCTATGGTCATTATACTTACGCTTCTATGGTCCATCTGTTGCACCCCTTCCTCATTATATTGTTGCTTCCTCCCAATACCTTATAACCCAGGACATGAGTACAAGATGGGTCATCTGACTCATTCCACTAATGTGTGAGCCTCCCGAGTACAAGCCAATGTGCCTAGGATGATAAACCGGTGATTTTTTCTACCTTGGCCCTGATTAGGGATGAGATAAGAGAGCATATAGAATTGATTGATGGACACATGCTTGCATTGGATTCATTTACTGTGAGGGTAGAACCTATCAGTAGGGTCGGGGTGATTCTGCTGCTGTGACGACCTTGAAGGTCAATATTATTGGGCTAAGAAAGTAAGTGGACCATCTGAACTCCAAAAACCTATCTATGTTGTTTGGTACAGTGGAGATCTCTCGAGGTCCTCAGTGAAGAAGTCCCTGGCAGTTCAGAGGTTACTCAGCCGGGGATGTTTATAGAGAGGACAGTGATGTTGAATTTGAGGGTGAGATTAATAAGGCGGAGTTGGATGTCCATGCTGAGGCTATGTACGATGATCTGAAGGACCTTGCAAGGTCCATGATTCAGAAAACGGTTGAGGATTCACTCAGAGAGACGTCGATGGTGGACTCAAGTGGAACCAAGGATGCTAATGATCTTGGCAGTGATTCCCCGGCAGATGGAGTCACTGAGATGCAGACTTCACCAAAGCTTAGCCTGGGAGGATTACTCCTTTCTTTTATTTCAGAATATTTTACTATTTTTGCGCTTTTGAGGACAATCTCTAGATTATTTAGATTTGGTGAGGTATTTCCATACCTACCTCTTTTGGGATGTTTTGTGAATATTAATGTGGTGTTTTATTTTGTGAATGATTCATTATGATCTTGTGTTGATGTATATGTTGGTTTTTGATCTGTTGTACATAAATGTGATTGTGGCTGGCATCCATTGTTCTTAATGTGAATGTAGTTTTGACATATTTTAAAATTTTTCCACCTCTTAATATGTGTGAATATGGTTATTCTTTTGCAATTTCAAGTGTTAATTGTGATCGGTACCGATGACTTGAATAGTTCTCTTATTCGAATTATATCTGGGTGAAAATCTGATGAGGTTAATTGAGTTGTATAAATCATATGTGAACTCGTAGCATCTCATTATGACTATGCTAGTTGTTGAATAAAACTCGTCTGATGATCATTGCACGCTAGCGAAAAATGGTAAAGTCTTGTTTGATGATTGTGTCGAATGTTGTGTGTGGTGAAGTTTCCTTAAAGTGCATGCTTGATGGTACTTAGAACTTGATCCGTTGTTCCAATTGACTAATGTGAGCGAATGATATAGATGATCTAAGGCAATTTGTGGAGAGTGCCGAGTTTTCTATTATAGTCTTTGTGACAACACTGTGAGAGTGTGAACCTAGCTTGGTACTATTTGTGCTTGTTTTCTTAGGCTGAACCTTGAACATAATGATTCTTTCCTTCCAACCTAAAATTTGTATGTGCGTTGGTTGCGTTGAATAACCAACTTAGGCAAATAGCCTAAATTGGGGTGTGTGGTGAAAAAGGAGGAAAATCAAGAAACTTTAGAAATCCACCCTTGAAAGATCTTGTTGAAAAAGATGGAACCCCTCGATGTAAACAAAGAAAGAGAAATGAAAATGAGAAAAACATTGAAAAAGAAAAAAGAAAGGAAAAGAACAAAAGATTGAAAAAGAGAAGAATGGTTGAAGGTTGAAATAAAGTGTGAGTAATGAGGAAATGAAATGGGGTATCCAATAAGGTTTGATTGAAATAATAGGGTGTGAATTTTGAGAATCAAAAGTGTGATAGAAAAGGTGAAAGAATGAAGTTCATGCCATACTCAATGAAGGTACTAGTCACTACGCCTAAATTATCATACCTTAACCCTCAGCCCTGATATGAACCTTGAAAGACATTTGGGATCTTGATTGAGTTTAACATCGTGTTGATTGGAAAATAAGGGCAAGACTATTGGAAAGATCTTGCACGTGTTTTCTTTTGAAAGGGAGAGAGTTGTCTCTTGTTCCTACATTCTAAAAAATTTGTTGACCTTTGTGTGAAGATGGAATCGTTTTTGCTGTGAGGAAATTCGAATACTCTTGTTGAGTTTGAACTTGCATGAAGTAACTATTGAGAGCTTGCGTCTATTTGATAATGGTTAGTCACTGTTTGAAAATTAGAGTGCACAATTGAACATTGCATGAGTAGTTTGACCCTATTGTGTGCATTCATGTTGAGTCTTGAGTAGCACATTTTGTAGACATCCTTGTTGAATTGATCGATCTTGTTTTTTTACTTGATGACAAGCAAAAATTTAAGTTGAGAGTGCTTATGAGTCTTAGATTTGCAGTCAGCTTTTTTACATGTTTTTATTGTCCTCAGTACCTAATTTATGATCTATACTGATGCTAAAATATTGATTTGCACTAAAGAAGGCAAAAGAACAAATCAAGGACATTGTTGTGCGAAAAGAAGCGGAAAATCTGAAGAAGTGAAAGAAAGTCAATCCTTATGATCGCCAAGACACTTCGACGAACCACTGAGTGGATCTTTAGCTCGCCTTAAGTCCCAGCATGCCAGACCTGGGGAACAAGCCAACTTGTAAATAAAAATAGACATTCGGCGAACCGCCGAATGGATCGGTGACCTCGATCTTGATTACCCGAAGTTACCGAAGTCTAAGGTTGAGGAGACAAGGCAAGAAGGAGATGGATGGTGACTATTGACAGATAATATTCATGGATTTCTTCTTTCCCAGATGATGGCATTGAGAGATAGTATTCAGGTCTTCAAAAGATTGGATAGTGAACAAATTCATGAAACGTGGTTACTGTTCTAGGAGTACTTCAATGTCCAACTCATGGACTCCCGAACAACGTGTTGTTATAACATTTCTATGAGAGTCTAGATTAAGTCAACAAAGGTGTTGATGATTAACTTGTCCAAGGAGGAATTATGCAGCAACCTTTTGAAATAACATCTACTCTCCTTGATGGAATGACTAAGCTTAATCCTGCTTGGTACACTAGGGAAGATCAAGTGTCTGCTTTGACTTTTAGGGCGCCAAAAGAGCAAATTCAAAAGGACCTGGAAAAATATCAAAACATGGCCAAAATAATGACCCATATATATTTGTTGTCAAAACATTTAATAGGTAGTGGTTCTAAAGCTGTGAATGCAATTGGAGTTAGTGGGATGAAACCCGATGATGCACATTGTGAGGCTTTGTATAATGAGGAAGTGCATTTTCAGGCGAATCAAGGAGGAGGTTTCCGTACGAACTATCCAAGGTCGGGTGGGAACCAAGGTTTGAATAGAAAGTGTGATGAAGGTTTAAGAGACTCTGATAGGGAATGGCGTGATCATGGTAGTATCTAAAGGAGCGAGATAGAGAAAAGGATCGCTAGTTAGCGTTGCACTATTGCACTTAAGGTTTACTATTCACTCCTTTTTATGATTCCAAAAGGGCAAAAATATAAGAGATAGGGATATTGGAGACATAGGAAATTATTGATAGGAAGAATGTTGGTGAGCAAATGAAGTTAGGTGGATCTATCGACAAAGGGAAGTCACGTTAAAAGTGTTTGTGTGGTTACGATGAGGCTGAAATGATTGCATAGTTTGTCGTGATCATCAAAACTGGAGAAAATGTTATAATGTTTAAAAGATGATTATGATGATTGACAAACTTGATGAAGGGACATAGTACCTACAATTTGTTTTGCCAATGTTTACAACCATATTATCAAGGGCACCTTGTCTATGAAGTGTGTTAGAGCAGTATGAATGGGTGACAATAATGTCCTTGTACACCTGGGCTAACAAGAAGAGGCTAAGGTTTTTCCCTTTGTCCATATCTCATTGATAAGAAGAATTGACAAAGATCAAATCCTACATTTTTTGCAACATTGAAGAATATTGCTCTTGTCTCAAGCGTACGTTGTCTTTGCTCTCTTATCACGAAGATCTAGACCACAAGGGACCTGCTCTTATCATTGAAGTTATTTTTCATCCCTTGTTGTTGAGTATTCTTTTATTTCTGCTAACATTGTAAACCACTTTTCTTAATGAAGCGTGTCTAGGTACTGTGTCTTCTCTTATCTTTTAGATTCGAGTTGTTGGCTAGTGTTAGCCAAAGTTTACATGGGAGTGGGATTAGGAGTTAAATTCCTACATTGCATGAGTTAGTAATTGAAATCTGGCTTTTGTTTGGTGAAATACTGATGAAATCCTACTTGGTAGGTCTTGATTTTTCCTTCCTTGAGCAAGATGATTTTTACGTTAACATATGGCGTTCCTTTACTCTCTGTTATGTACATTGTTGTTTTTGTTCTAAGTTGTTCTCAGTTAATAATCTGGTCCCTTTATCCGGGTTGATTCCTATGAGATAAAAACCATCTAACCAGTTGTAGCTTCTTTAAGTCAGTATTTTTTGTAAGTAAAGCCCAATGTTACAGTCATTAATCATATCATAAGAATATATTCAAGCTGGTCATGAATCAAATATACCAAACCCAAGGTTCCTTTTGCAGGAAAAAGATGTTGAATAAAGTTAAAAATCGATCTACATATGTTTGGTGCGGGAGTGGTACACCGGGTTAGCGGTAAGATAGGTCACACTAAAATTATGACCCCAAAAGAATGATACAGAACAAGAAGAAAAGACCAATTTCTTTCAACAATAGACTAATCAATTGAATTTTATTGGTGGAAGCAGCAAGAGAGAGATATTCGTCCTCAGTATTATAGAGCAAGAGAATATTTGTTGTTTGCGAGAACAACAAGAAACAAGCGCTGAACATAAGAATATTTCAAAACCCATAGCAGAATTCCTATCATCTATACTTCCTCCCAAATCGGCATCACAATATCCTTGTAATTGGTGAGATTTAAGGTTTGGAAAGAAAATACCATGAGAGGAAATTGATTTCAGATTTCACAAGATATGCTTCACTCCTGCCCAATATTTCTCTGTCGGACTATGCATGAACCAACAAACATTTTTAACAGAGAAAGAGATATAAATTGTATTGCTTTCCCAGTATGTTTTAATTACAATGGAAATCTATATATAAAAAGGTTCACGAGAGATAAGTAAGGCAATAAAAGATTGAGGAACCATTATGAAATGAATCTTGATTGAGGAATGATTATGAAATGAATTTTGATTGTGGAAATCTCTGTCATATGGCAGCACATTGAATGAAATTTGAACCATAGTCCTTTCCTTAGTTTTAGGATGAATATCATCTTCCTTGTTGAGTTCTTGATAGCTTATCATGCCCATATATATTTATATATATTCTGATTTCACATACTGAACCACTTAGTTTAACTTTATGCATAACTTGTGTCTATATAGATTTTGCCTGACTTCTTTTTTAAAGTTACATTAACAACTGTCTTTAATAAAACAGTCATCTCTGCATCACTTTTAGATTTTTGTTTGACTTTTATGAGTTGTCTTTCTGTTTTCAAGATTTTGCGGTAATGAAATCTGCTTTGTGATTGCTTTAAAACTATGACCATATTGATATTAGTGGTTTCCAATACGATAGGTCTAGATTTTTAAACATGTAACACCTTTAGGTTCACTTTGATGATTTAGCTATTTTGAAAACTGTATTCTTTTGATGACATGAAAGCTACTCCCTTCGTCCCATTTTATGTGAGATAGTTTTACTCGGTATCAAATTTAAGAAAGAAATGAAAACCTTTAAAACTTGTGGTTCAAAATGAATGATCGAAATTTGTGTGACTGTAAATTATTTCAATAAGGGTAAAAGAGAAATTTTATAATTAAACTGTTACTTAATATATAAATGTGTCATTCTCTTTTGAACGGACTAAAATAAAAAGTAAATCAAATAAATTGGGACATAGAGACTACATAATTACAATCACGGGCCCAC
Organism: Solanum sitiens; assembly: GCA_016801875.1. Classification (NCBI taxonomy): domain Eukaryota; kingdom Viridiplantae; phylum Streptophyta; class Magnoliopsida; order Solanales; family Solanaceae; genus Solanum; species Solanum sitiens. The sequence continues at coordinate 451,466 of JABWTJ010000442.1, read as the reverse complement.
ACCTATAGGGTATATTTAACATTCTTTAACACTCGTTTTTTTAATACTTTTGCCCCTCCATAGCACTATGTGAACTTCTATAGGTTGAGTACATCTCCAGATTATTATTACTGTTAAACCTGTTAAATTGTTACTTCATATTTTGTATACATGAATTCTTTGAAAAGATTTCTTCCCATTATTAGTTTTATACTTAATTGTATCAATGCAACGTTGAAAAAACATCTTTTTGCTAAGGCAATAATTATATAATTGTTAACATAATTCTATAAGTAATAAGTTGAAAAATTCCAATGTGTTCACCAGAATAAAATAAAACATGTATTTTTAGAAATATATTATTTTTAATTAGATAAAAACTTACCATGTAATTTATTTTTAGTAAAAATTATAGGCCTCCCAAAATTGAGGGTCTAAGACATATGCCTTATATTTTATTGCATAGAGTCGGCCTTGCCTGTCATTACTGCAAACAAAGATTCAACATCCGTACACCTCCTCCATGTAACTTGTTTTGAAACCAAATTACATCTCTGATGCACTTTAAGTAGGTGCTTGGTCATGTGATATCATATCTTGATATGAAATCGTTAGATGAAGTCACCGTTTAGACGTGTAATTGCATGCTAATTTCATTTCATAATGTCATGTATGAGATGAAATCACATATTCTCAAAATATCATAATTTGAGAATTCCACATCATGATTTTGAATTCTTTAAAAACAAGAATTGACCCACAACTTTATATTTTGTTAAAACAATCTCACATTTATATCTACTAACTATTTATTTCATATTTAAATAAAGTATATAATAACATCATTACTTTTAAAAAAATATTATTCACTATATGAATTTTAACCCCAAATTTGCCTTAAAAACAAGTATATTCTATATGTTCCTTTGTAGATTACAAAAGTTAATTTGTAAAGAAAATAAAATAATGACGCAATATTTTATCGCAGAAAACCGAGACCCCGACTCATAAAGGGAAAAAAACCATGACCTACACCTCTGTAGGTTTTAACTCCTCTTCATTAAATCCCGAGCCTCAATAACAGGCTACAAACCCGTGTAACCTATGGAATTATAAACAATAATTCTTAGCTAAGAAATTATAAACAGTAATTCCTAGCTACCCAAGACAAAAACCCTCAGGTTTAAGTCTTATACCGTTGGTAAAGTATCTCAAACTTGTTATATGAATCCTACACACACATGAATGTAATAAAAACTCTTAATTACAATCTTACAACTTTTTCCTCACAAATTGGCAATACTCCCCAGTAAATCTCAAAACTCTCTCAACCTCTTGATCCTGTTTTGATCTTCTCTCTATGTATTTACACAATTTTCTCTAGCGAAACTATCGCCGCATTTATAGATTTGGACTTGAATTCAAAACCTATTTCAACTAGAAATACTACTTGTGCTCTGAGTCCTTTTTCTCTTGAAACATAAAAGCTCAGCGTAGGAATCCTACTTCGTATTGAACTCCTAGTTCAACCCGAACTTTCCTTCAGTTTTCTTTCTTGACTTCACTTTGATTTATTTTCTTTTTGAACTCTTTATGTACGCCCTTAATTTCATTCTTTGATCATGCTTCCTACTTTTTTTAAGATTTATACCTATATTTACACTTTGACTTAATATGCACTCCTTTTTCTTTTTAGGACTACTTTATAAAAAGAAAACTTTCTGCATTGGTTGTTTTCGAAAAAACAATCCTTCCACTACTTAATAGCTTCTAATTCGTGTGATTGACGTTGTCCTTATCCCAGCCGGATTAGGTTAGAAAGGAACATGTTGAGGCAACTGGTTCCTTTCACTTGTTCCTCTATTTCTCAATTAACAAAATCTTTTTTCGTTCTAACAAATTCCCCCTTTTTGATGATGACAAGGTGTTACTTCTTGTGTGAATAGATCAATCTGTGTTATGTCAGTTCTTAAAACTCAATACACAAAGCAAACACATTAGAGGATCAAATTACACCAATTGGTTTATAAATATTACACAAGTATGCACTTCCCCCTTTAGACATCATAAACCAGTGTGAAGGCATACACCACACTAAGAGAAGCAAATTCGATATTCATGGCCACTGGGGCTATCACCTACCCAAACAATTATAAATCAAGAACTCAGTTAGCTATAGCAAAACATTTGCACAAACATAGGAGATAGACATGAACCAGAAACTCAAAATCAACATTAGAATTAATTAAAAACCATATTCATTACAAATATAATCAAAATTAAAGATAGAATCAAGCACTTGTGATGAGAAAAAAATTGGGAAGTCAAAGGCTAGAGTGGCTAGGTAATATCAAAATATTGGGCATGAGAGGGTAAATAAAAGTTATTTTTCAGAAGCAAACATATCTTTTGGATTAACAAAATTAGCAGCCTTCTCAATTTCAAAGTTAGCCTTGGTGTGTGCAAGCTCAATTTTTTTGATATCACCTTTAAGGAAATTGTTCAATCAATCGTGCGCCCTCTCGAGAAACAATAGTTCAGTCATCTTTAATTTCAATAGAATCAATAAGAGGAACAAATTTTCTTGAATATCATTTGTAGATAAACATGTCCTCTCAATCTGATACCTAGACGTGATACTATCAGGTGTACAACAAATTATAATAATTTTTGACATCAATCCTAAATCCCAATTTATATGGTTCCCAAAAGAAGAACTAGGTTCGACAGATGGGTCTCCCATTGATTCCCACTCATTCGATGCACCCAAGTTGAGCCTAACAACTGAATGTTTTTCAACTATAGGTTCCCCAAAAATATTGCCCCTCACGAGGTAAAACCTCAAAAAATTCCTCAGTAACACCTGTAACACTCCAGAAATGCCATGACTTAGACTAGAGTTTAATCTACTAAATAATATTAAAAATGATGTTTATCGACCTATATTAATGTAATAAGTTCATTTAGAAAAGGTTAGAGCCAAAATGACAAACAAAGACTTTGACGTCCGAAAACTAGCTAATTTGAACTAGTTGACGTCCCTATGTTTGGTGAAGGTTTCGAAGTGTCAAAAGAAGTCCAAAACTTGTACAAAGACTTTGGATAGGTAGTATGTAGTAAAAAGGGTCCAAACGTCCGGTAACAACACCCCAGCGACCCCTTGAAGGGTCCTTGGGGAGGACCCCAACATCAGTAGGCAGGCTGTCAAAGCAGCCTGCGCGAACAAGATTGGAGTATGGGGTGTGCGACGCACAGCCTACACGCAGGCTACTGCCTCAAGAATTGAGAGGTAGCCACGAGTACGACAAGAACCTCACTGCCTCCACCCAAAATTTCAGAAAAATAATGAGAATTGTCCCCGCGACGCGCAGCCACTTTCCAGAATTGTTAAAGTCGTATTTTTGGTAATTTAACTTCTTAAAAAGACCCATTTAAGTGGAGGGTACTTTGGGTAATTTATAGGGCGACTATATATAGATTATAGGTCAGTTTTAGACCACTTTTTACACCATAAACCAGATTTAAACGATTTTTCTCATCTCTATCAGGAAACACTCTCTTTTCCAAACTCCATTGAAGAACAAGAAGAGGTTAAGGAAGAAGACAAAGGCTTTGTGATTTCCAATCAAATTTCGTGGATTATTCGTCTATAAGGTATGGCTTTTTCACTATTGGGATGCCCCAAGAGGTCCTTTCAAAGATAGTTTTTCAAGAAATTCAATTCTAGGGTTTTTACTCTACAAAATGAGTTTTCTTCCTAACTCAAGATTTATGATTTTTGATGAAAAGTAATTGTTTTCTATGGTCATTTCACAAATTGATGAGTATGTGGTTAGTAATGTTTGAATTTTGTGTGATGCATGTTTCTATCTAATTGATTGTTTCGAATGGGTTGCACCTACTACTTGACAACATCTAAACTTTGGGATTGGAGCTAAGACTTGAATGAACTCTTTAATGACCCTTTCCCTTATCCTACATTATGAATTAATCTTGTGTATGATTTGAAGAGGCGTTCTTGGTTATATATTGAGTATTTCACTATTTTATGGTTATGAATGTTGTAAGTTGAACGTTGAATAAGGTTCTTGGAAGCGATAGGTAAGTCTTCCCATAAATGATGTTACAATGCTATTGATTTATGTATGATGTTGCTATGCATATATGGTGGGCTATTAACATGTTAATTGTGAGATCAAGATAAGAATATGAAAATGCAAGTTCATCATATTCTCTTGTATGCTTTACACAAGATGATTATGCTATGTTAATCTCACAAACGAAGGGTTGGGATGAAAGGAAATTCCGATCTAATTCTAAAGAGCTTATGATCATGTTTATACAAGGAGTTAATCTTCTACGACTTATGCTAAGAATTATGAATAAATGATGATTTAAAGATTATTCAAAAAGGGACTTAAGCTTAGCACCGATGGACTAGATATGAGAGGTGTCCCTTCCCTAGTTGGACGGTAGGTTCACAATGACTCTCATGAGATAGAGGCTGTAATGTAATGTGGAACTATGGATCTCTAATATATCTTTTAGTTCTTGAACTATGTTACCAGCATACGATACTAGCTAGTGGATCCACCTAGAAAGCTATGTCATGTTTGGTTCTACTTTGGCCGGTAGACCACCTTCTTTCGGTGTGGGATTTTATGACACCAGATTCTATGTTTAGCTCACATGGTCTATGTCGGTTAAGGCGAATATTCCCTCATGTAAAATGAAACATAAGTAAATGGACGTTGACTAGGGTGACTTAAGGAGTATACTTAGTATAGGTAGGGGTAGGGGACTCTACCTATACATTACACAAGTTGACTCCAAGGGAAGTCCTAGGAGATTGTTCTTATGTAATATGATAACATGAAAGATATATGTCTATGATACATGATGATACTCTTATATGATGTTGGTTATTATGATAAATATATTATTTGTTTATTTTGCTATATGAAGTGATGACTACTTATGCTACAAGTTATATGAAGCAAAGCTCTATATATGGTCTCCTATCTTGTCTACTTGATTATGTGGGGTTATGAGGCTTCACATGATCATTGCACCTGTAGGTTGGGGATGAGATCATTGGTAAGTGTTTTGTATATTATGTCTATATGATATATGGAATATGAAATGTTAACATGACTCTATGATAATATGTCTTTGATTATGATCATGTTGAAGAAATTCTTAACATGTATATGTTCTATGGTATGTGCATTGAAGACTCCCAAAAGACTTAGCATGCTTTCCAAAGAGATGATAAATGATCTTTCTAATGCATGTCCTTAAATGTTATGTGGATATACTCATACGTAGTACATGTGGCGTACTAACCCCATTACTTTATATTGCTACAAATGTAGGGTCCGGCCATTGAAGATTAAGAAGGTCGATTGTAGAAGCTTGGAACTCTTTCTTCAAGTTTTGGTAGGTCCTCATGTTAGGGGATGATATCTTCTCATTATTCTAGCTTACGAAGACATTAGTAAATTTTAAGAATACTCTATTTCGATTTATGTTCTTTGGATTCTTTTGTATTAAGGCCTATATGGCGTATTGACTATTTACTGGCTAAGTCAAGATTCTTACTCTTTAGATGATTTTATATATGTGAGACAAGTTTTTAGAATATCGTATGCTATTATGATTTTAATTATGATGTCTAGGTATACTTCACATAGTATATAAAAGTCTTACATTTTCCGCAATTTTTACTGATCACATGTTATGAAATGCTAAGGGTTTGTCTGAGTCCTCTAAGAGGACGACGATACCAGTCACATATGGGGTGTGCTCTCCTAGTGTGACAAAATTGGTATTAGAGCATGAGGCTAAATATCCTTAGGATCAGGGTCTCACTAAACCACATTACCTAGTGTCTTGTTCATGGTTGTGAAGCGCGCCACAATTGTGGACGAGAGACTATGTGATGACTAGGAAACTTCTCTTTTCTTGGTAATCCTATGTCGTACCTTTAGAGTTTTGACACTATGTGTCTTGTAGAATCTAATCCCTTTCTTGTGGTTATAGGCGATGAACACAAGAAGTAAAACCGCGAGAAGAGTAGGAGGTGAGATTTCGAATGCGGGAGCAACTCCCATAGGAAATCAAGTTCTTCCTCTAGTTCAAGATGTTGCAAATGATCAAGTTTCGGTTAATCCTCCGGCTATGACGGATAATGAGGTAAGGGCAGCCTTGTTTCAAATGGACCTATCAATTACCACCCAAGCTCAGGATATTACGACACAAGCTAACAGAGAGGTCGTTTCTCAAGAGAACTAACATGCTAGCACTATGGCTATCCGTCTGAGAAATTTCATGAGGATGAATCCTCCTATTTTCCTTGGGTCAAAAGTTGATGAAGACGCTAAATACTTCCTTGATGAGGTCTACAAGATCTTGTTTCCTATGGGGGTGAGTACTACTGAGAAGGCTGAGCTTGCTGCTTATCAACTCAAGGACGTTGCTCAGATATGGTACAATCAGTAAAAGTATAATAGAGATTTAGGAGGTGGTCCCGTGACTTGGGAGATCTTCAAAAAGGTCTTTATTGACAAATTATTTCTAAGGGAACAAAGGGAAGCTAAGGTAGAGGTTTTCATCAACCTTCGTCAAGGAGGTATGAGTGTCAAGGAATATTCCTTAAAATTAATTAAGCTGTCCAAATATGTTTCTTCCTTGGTTTCCAATGCTAGGAATGAAATGAGTCTTTATGTAATGGGCGTGTCCGAAGAACTTGAAAAAGAATGTCGTGCAGCCATGCTTCATGACAATATGGATCTTTCTAGGTTGATGGTTCATGCTCAACAGGTTGAAGAGAGTAATCTAAGGAAGAGGAATATGGAAGCTAAAAGGGCAAAGTCTTTTAAAAGTGGTTCTTCTAAGAGTAAGCTTGATGTTCAAGACAATCCTAAGTTCAAGAAGAGGTTTGCAAATTAGGTTCCTTCAAATTTATCCAAGAATCGCAATGATAGAGTTTCTAATCCTAAACCTCAAAAAAGGGAGAAATGTTGATCCACCAAGAGAAAGACCGACTTGTGGTAAGTGTCGTAAGAAACATATGGGTGAATGCCTTGTTTGAACTAATAGTTGCTATGGTTGTGGCAAAGGTGTCCATATGTGAAAGATTGTCCTAATGTGAGAAGTCTAGGTAAGGGGAATAGCCAAACTCAACCAAGCGGTCCTAGTTCTGAAGCTCCAAAAAGGAACCGTTTCTATACACTCAAGGCTAGGAGTGAACAAGAGAGATCTCCCGACATTGTGACGGGTATGTGACAAGTTTTCTGTGTTAATGTTAATTCTTTAGTTGACCAAGGTTCTATACTTTCTTTTGTTACACCTTTGGTAGCTAGGAAGTTTGATGTACTTCCTGACGTTTTGATTGAACCCTTTTCTATTTGTACCCCAATGGGTGACTCTGAAGTTGCAATGAGAGTCTATAGGAAATGTCCTGTGATGCTGCCCAATAGAATTACTCTTGTGGATTTAGTAGAACAGGATATGTTTGATTTTGATATCATTTTGGGTATGGATTGGCATCATGATAGTTTTGCTTCCATAGATTGTAGAACAAGGCTAGTGAAGTTTCAATTCTATGCCAAGGGGTCAAATCATTTCTTATTTGAAGTCTTGTAAGATGATAGCCAATGGTTGTCTATATCATGTGGTGAGCGTTAAAGATCTAGAATGTGAAACTCCTTCTATTGAGTCAGTCCCTGTAGTGAGAGAATTCCCAATGGGTTTTCCTAATGACCTTCCATGAGTTCCTCCCGAACAAGAAATGGACTTTGGCATTGACTTGTTACTGGATACAAACCCCATTTCTATTCCTCTATATAGTATGGCTCCGGCTGAATTGAAAGAGTTGCAGCTACAACTCAAAGATTTACTAGACAAGGGTTTTATTTAGCCTAGTATTTCTCCATGGGGTGCTCCAGTATTGTTTGTTAAGAAGAAGGATGTGTCCCTTAGAATGTGCATTGATTATCGCAAACTCAATAAGGTCACCATAAAGAACAAGTATCTTCTCCCTCGGATTGATGATCTCTTTGATCAACTCCAAGGGATAGCTACTTTTCCAGATTGACTTAAGGTCGGTATATCACCAACTTAGGGTGAGAGGTGAAGATGTTCCCAAAACATCTTTCCAAACTAGATATGGTCATTATGAATTTGTAGTTATGTCTTTTGGGTTAAAAAATGCCCCGGCGGCGTTTATGGACCTAATGAATAAAGTTTTCCGAGATTACCTCGACTCATTTGTGATTGTGTTCATTGATGATATTTTGATATACTCCAAGAATGAAAATGAGCATGAGAGTCACTTGAGGTTAGCCTTACAAGTCTTATTCCAAATTTAGAAAGTGTGAATTTTGGTTGAGGTCAGTTGCTTTTCTTGGCCTTATTATCTCTGGTGAGGGTGTAGAGGTTCATCCGAAGAAGACGGATGCGGTCAGAAATTGGCCTAGACCATTAACTCCCAAAGACATAAGGAGTTTCTTGGGTCTAGCCGGCTATCATAGAAGATTTTTTGATGGATTTTCGTCCATTGCTTCTCCTTTGACAGCCTTGAACCAAAAGAAAGTGAAGTTTGAGTGGTCGGAAGCTTGTGAAACAGGTTTTCAAGATTTGAAAGATAAGCTTACCTCTACTCTGTAGTTGACCTTACAGGAAGGTTATGAAGGCTTTGTAGTGTATTGTGATGCTTCTCGAGTGGGCTTGGGATGTGTCCTCATGCAACATGGCAAGGTGATAGCATATGCTTCTAGGCAACTCAAAGTTCATGAAAAGAATTATCCAACTCATGATCTTGAGTTAGCTGCTGTAGTTTTTGCCTTGAAAATATGGAGACATTATTTGTATGTTGTGCATGTTGATGTGCTTACTGACCATAAAAGTCTTCAATATGTGTTTACACAAAAGGAGTTGAATCTTCGACAGAGAAGATGGTTAGACTTGTTGAAGGATTACGACATGAGTGTCCTTTACAACCCTGGCAAGGCCAATATGGTTGCGGATGCTTTGAGTCGTATGATCATGGGTAGTGTGTCTCATGTGGAAGAAGAAAAGAAATAACTTGTGAAAGATGTTCATAGGTGGCTCGCCTAGGTGTGCAGTTAGAAGATTCTCCAAATGGTGGTTTTATGGTCCATCATAATTCCAAGTCATCTTTAATTGTTGAGGTGAAATCTAAGCAATACCTTGATGTTCTATTGATAGAGTTGAAGGAACCGGTACTTAGTAAGATCAATGAGTCATTCTCCCAAGGGGTGGTGGTGTTCATAGGTACAAAGGGAGATTATGTGTACCAAATGTTGAGTATTTCAGAAATCGAATAATAGAAGAAGCCCATGGTTCTCGCTATTCTATACATTCGAGTGCCACCAGGTTAAAGTTGAGCATCTAAAACTGGGTGGTTAAACCCAAATCATGGATGTTCTTACTTGTAACAACCCTAAAAATGGCTATGCTAAGTAATGCTTAATGTGTCTAGAATGCCTGCGATTAGACCGGGTTCACACGGATTGATGCGCGTAGAACCAGACCTGTGAACCCTTGCAACAACTAAACCAACCAATTTGGTGAGTTAGTTGAGCTAGTAAAGGTTTGGTCCAGCCATGTAGGGCACCCTAATATGAAGATCTACCTGAATGAGTCTTAACCGGACTTAAAAAAGTGTAATCTTAAGTTTGTAGGGTCTAAGGGTAAAATGGTCTCTTCCAGGCTAAGGGTAGCATCGTAATTACCCTAAATATTTAATTAATTATTTAATTAATATGGTGGAGGGGCAATTTGGGTAGAAAGGGCCAAAATTGGCCTTTGAGCGAAATCTTGCTCCACCCGGGTTCGAACCTAGGTGGGAGCAATGATTTAATTTGATTATTTAATTTGGTGAATTAAGTTAATTAATTAATATTTAAATGCTGATTTAAGAAAAAGGAAATTCATATTTTTATTATTAATTATTAATTATTAACTATTATTTAATCTAATTTGACTAAGTCTTGCCTAAAAGTCCTAGTTCTAAGGGAACACTACCTCACATCTCTCTCTTTTACGTTTATCTCCCTCTGTTCAAACACTCTCTCACGATTTCACTCTCTTTCTGGTTACAAAACAGAAAACAAAACAAAAACCAAAAGTTCTTTACACTTGAAGAACTTACAAAAAATACAAACGACAAGATAATTTGAAAACGTAAAGTAATTTCTCGTCGGGTAAGGTGGGACGTTGGTTTAGTGGTGGATTTGGCAGCACTTTGAAGGTGTTGAAAGCTAAAACCAGGTATGGGTTTCTTCCTCTTTGTACTTTTCCCAAGAGACCCTTAAGTCTCAGATGAATCTACTCTGAAAACTAGGGTTGTTCCCCATTACATGTTCCCTGTCACTAGCTCCCAATGATCTTAGGTTGGTATGTCTGATGGTAGATTAGGCGTGTAATGTGATGTTTGTGATGAATATGTTCATGAAACTGTGTTCGGAATTGTATGACTGATACTTTATGTCTTCCGAAATTATGTGAAAAATTATGTGTGTGCAATGTGTAAGCCGTGACACATACTTTCGATTTGCAGTTCGAAAATGACATGTTTTATGGTTGTATTTAACGTGCACAAACTTGTATAAATCGTGATGTTCATATGAGGTATAATGTGGCTGATTTGAGTGGAAAACTCTTAGCTAAAGGTAACTATGAAACTACACCTAAAAAACGTACTAAATGATTCACGAAATGCCCTAAGAACAAACGTATAATTGTTGATAAAAATGAGCTGAAAAACGTGACCCAATTTCCAGCACCTTGTTGGTTGGTTTCGGCCAAGCAAAGTTGTACAATATGCAATGTAAAATGAATGTAAAATAAGTGAGGTCACTAAGGATTGAGCCCGAGACCTCACCATGTTAAAATCACAAAAAACAATGTAAGTAAGGAAATGGAGTTAAGGGGAATGGAAATTGGGTGCCTTATCATATTCTCATACTTGAAAATAAAAATAAATAAGTGAGAGGAGTGGGATTCGAACCCACCACCTCTCGGTCAAACATGAGAATAAGGAGAAAGTTAAAAATAAATAATAAAAAAAATGAGATGAGAGGAGTGGGATTCGAACCCACATCCTCTCGGCAAACACAAAAGGAGTTAAGGAAAAAGAAAAATAAAGAAATGTGCTTGTGGGGGTTCGATCTCGGGTCCCCTAATGCCTAAACGTTTAAGGTGAATTGAGGGAAAGGAAAAAGAAAGGAAAAACAATGTTAGTGAGGGGATTCGAAATCGGGTCCCAAGCTGAGGGTGAAGATTTGGAAAAAGGGAAAATAAATAAAAATGTAAGTGTTATCCGAGGGATTCGAAATCGGGTTCCCTTGCCCAATTCCGTATTGACACATAAGTCGTACGTGAATAAATGTTCAAAAGAATATTGCCTACATAGATCAAAATCGAGATCTTGGCAAACATACAAGATACATAAGTCTTGTTTCGCATAATCTTAGGAAGATATGAAACACTTAAACGAACTATGAATGAAGCCTCATGGCTTGTATGTATAGACTCATAAGTCTAGCATACGTTTAAAAGTAAGTGAACCTAAGATGTATGTGATGAAATGATGTAACGCTAAAAGGGTTAAGTAAGAGTGTGAAACACACTAAAGGGCCAAGTGCATTGACATATGATGAAATGAACATTATCGTAAAAGGGTTGAGAAATTATGAATAGCAAAATGTGCTAAAGCTAATGAATGTGGTGACGACATTATAAGAGGCTAATGTGAAAGATGAAAGCAATCTCAAATGAGCCTAAGTGAATGTTACCAAAACGCACTCACCTATGAGAGTGTAAAGTTAATGAAGAGAATAGTCTCTATGACCACTCTAATGAAAGTATTGAAGTTAATGCATACTTAATACAAATGATGAGATGAGAAATCATCTAATGAGCTATGATGTCCTCATGCTAGAAGCCAGCTTCCATGATGTATGAGATGAATGTAATGGAACTTTATACTAAGCACCGATAGGCTAGCTATGAGTTGCGATTCCTTCTTTCGGGAAGGCAGAGGTTCGTGTGATTCTCATGAGATGAGACTGTCCGTACTGACAGGTATGGGTCTCTTTATATCTCCTAGTCTTTGAACCTATGCTGCCAATATAGGGTTCTAGCAGTGTTCGAGTCCCTATATACGTTAGCATGTTTTGGTTCACTTTGGCCAGTGATTCCACCTCTTTTTGGTGTGGGATTACACACAGGATTTCATGATGCTCACATGATCTATGTCGGTTAAGGTTAAAGTTCCCAAAGAATGAATGAGGCCAGCCTCACGTAATACACATAAAGACATGAACGATACCAAAGGTGTTAGGATAGGATAATCAGAGGGTGAACTAGACTTAAGTAATGACACTAGGTCATTCTTGGTCATTGCACAGTGAACCCGATGAAAGTCTTAAACTACATCCTAGGTATGACTGGTGTTTACACTAGTCTATGAATAAATGAAAATGAAGTACGTATGAATGAATGAACCAGACTCTGTGTTTGCTAAAGGAGGCTCCCTAGTTGAGGTCCCATATGTTAAGCCCTCATTTTGGGAAGTCTTAATGTCAAGTCCATGATTCCAAGGTCTCATGGCATATGAACGAATGATATGAACTATGTTATGTGATATATACAATATGTTATGTGTTGTTTGCAAAATGAAATGTATGATGATCCATGTTACTCTCATAGCATGACTTTCTTAAACCGATTTGGCAAGTCCACTGAGTTGACTTTCCATAATTCATATCGTTAGGAAAGAGCTCTTCCTAATCATGCATGTCCTTGGTGTGTGCTTGCATATACCCATACTTAGTACAAGTGTGTACTAATCCCATACAACTCTCTACTTTTAGGTGCAAGTGCAGCTGGACGCTAGAGCTTATGAGTCGACGTTGGAGTTATCCGAACGTGGAGCTTTCATCCGGATTTGGTTGGCCCTCATGCTTCGAGGACGCTTACTATTTTATTCGAGCATTAGACGTAGACATTATCTAATGGAGTATGTTCCACTAGTGTTTCTTTCCCATATTATTTCAGACATTGTATTGGTGCCGTTTTGGAAAGTTTACGTTTAATGCAGTATTGAACTATTTCTTTCATTTGATGATCTTAATATTAGATGGTTTATTGTGAACGCCTATGATGTTAAGTAGAATATGTTTCATATGAAATAAGTAAACAAAAAGTTCAAATTCTCCGCTAAAATTAACCTAGATGAAGTAACGATGACGTAAGTAGGCTTGTCTGCGACCTCTGAGAGGTCAACGACGCCGGTCTCATCTGGGGTCTAGACTCTGGTCGTGACAAAGTGGTATCAGAGCACTAGGTTAAATTCCGAGTATAATAAGTTCACATCAACCACATTGAGTAGTTTTTAAGTCATGGTAGTGAAGTGCACCACTATCCTGAATTAGAGACTGCATGATGCGTAGGAAAGATTCCCTTCTTCTGATCTTATTGTGCCTTTTCTAATGTCTGATTTCTTCGTGTTATGAGCGTGTCTAACATCAATTCTTATTTTTTTCAGAAAATGAACACAAGAAGGAACGCTAGTCTGGGAAGAGGAGGAGCAGCTGCTGGGGGCAACCAAGTTTCACCCCAGGCTCCAGCTGAAGGAGTGGCCATGCCAGTTAACCCAGCTGGATTGACTGATGCGGAGGTGCGGACCCCTTTGGCTCATATGGCTTAAGCCATCACTATGCAGGCCTAGGTTATGACGGCCCAGGCCAACAGACAGGAGGTTCAGCGGGAGAACCAACCAGCACGTAGCATGGCAGACAGACTTCGGGACTTTACGAGGATGAATCTTTCGATTTTCACAGGGTCCAAGACTTCAGAGGATCCCCAGGAGATTATTGATGAGGTGCATAAGATTTTAGTGGCTATGGGGGCTACCGATACTGAAAAGGCTGAGCTGGCTTCCTACCAGCTTAAGGATGTTGCACAGTTTTGGTGCAAGATGTGGAAGGATAGCCGAGCTTTGGGAGGAGGTTCGGTCATGTGGGAGCTATTTAGGACAACCTTCCTGGAGAGATTCTTTCCCAGGGAGATGAAGGAGGCCACGGTTGATGAGTTTATCAACCTTAAACAGGGATCGATGACAGTCGGGGAGTATTCCCTGAAGTTTGTTAAATTGTCCAGGTATGCACTTCCCTTGTATCTAACAGCAGGGATGAGATGAGTAGGTTCCTCACAGGAATCTCAGAGGAATTGGAGGAGGAGTGTCGGGATGCGATGCTTCATGATAACATGGACTTGTCCAGGCTGATGGTGCATGTCCAGCAGGTTGAGGACAGCAGGAAGAAGAGGAGAGTCCGTGAGGTCAGGAGACCTAACCCTTCTGACCAGACAGGTTCCAGCAGAGGGGGTGGCAGGAGCACTTTTGGAGTTCGTGATCAGCCCAGATTTAAGAAGGGGCATCAGAGTTTAGGGAACTCTAACTCTCAGAGGAGAGCAACACCTAGAGGAGGCAGACCCGAGCCAAAGAAGGGCAATGGAGGTGATGTGCAGCGTCCCAGAAAGGAATGTGGTAAGTGTGGCCGAATTCACAGTGGAGAGTGCCGACTAGGCACAAATACCTGTTTTGGTTGTGGAAAGAGTGGACACATGGTCAGGGACTGTCCACAGAATAGGGGTCAGGTTGGAGGTAATGCTCAGCCTAGGCCTAATCCCCAGAATGCTACTGCAGTCGAGCCTCCTAAGAGGAACAGATTCTACGCCTTGAAGGGCAGGGAGGAGCAGGAGAAGTCTGCTGATATGGTCACAAGTATGCTGCAAGTTTTCTCAACCTCAGTTTATGCTTTACTTGATCCAGGGTCTACGCTTTCCTTTGTAACTCCTTTACGTGCTCTCACTTTTGAGATATTGCTTGAAGTTTTGCATGATCCTATAGTGGTTAGTACACCTTTAGGAGAAAATGTAAGAGCTGATAGAGTGTACAAGGATTGCCCAATAGTTGTATGTGGTAGGACTTTGTGTGTAGACTTGGTTGAGTTACCTATGAACGATTTTGACATCATTCTTGGCATGGACTGGATTCATAGTTATTATGCTTGTATGGATTGCCGTAGTAGGGTTGTGAGATTTTGTTTCCCTAATAAGGTAGATCTGGTCTGGGAGGGGTACAACTCGGGTCGTCCTGATTCCTTGATTTCAAAATTTAAAGCCAATAAAATGATGTCCAAAGGATTACTATGTCATCTTGTGACTGTCAATGATTTATATCATGACATTCCTTCTATAGACTCAGTGCCTGTAGTGAATGAGTTCCCAGATGTGTTTCCTGATGATTTGCCTGGAGTTCCTCCCCCTCGAGAGATTGACTTTGGTATAGACTTAGAACCCAATACTAAACCAATTTTGATTCCACCTTACAGAATGTCTCCATTTGAACTCAAAGAGTTGAAGATGCAGTTAAAAGATCTCACTGATAAGGGTTTCATTCAGCCGAGCATATCCCCTTGGGGCGCTCCAGTGTTGTTTGTGAAAAAGAAGGATGGAACCCTTAGAATGCGTATCGATTATCCGCAGCTCAACAAAGTCACTATAAAGAATAAGTATCCACTTCCTAGAAGAGATGACTTATTCGATCAGCTCCAAGGGTCTAGTTTCTTCTCGAAGATTGATCTTCATTCAGGGTATCATCAGCTTAGGGTTAGGGATGTAGATATCCCAAAGACAGCCTTTCGTACCCGTTATGGTCATTATGAGTTCTTAGTCATGTCATTTGGTCTCACTAATGCACCAGCTGCATTTATGGACCTGATGAACCGAGTCTTCCGTGAATACCTTGATTCTTTCATCATAGTATTCATTGATGACATCCTCATCTACTCTAAGACCAAGGAAGAGCATGAACAACATTTGAGACTAAACTTGCAGGTACTTAGACAACATCAGCTGTATGCCAAATTCAGCAAGTGTGAATTCTGGCTTAGATCAGTGACCTTCCTGGGTCATGTTGTGTCCGATCAGGGTGTGGAGGTGGATCCCAGGAAGAGTGAGGCTGTTGAGAACTGGACAAAACCTCTTACTCCAACCGATATCCGTAGCTTTCTGGGATTGGCTGGTTACTACCGCAGGTTGGAGGAGAGTTTTTCTTCCATTGCTGCCCCACTGACAGCTTTGACTAAGAAGAAGGCCAAATTCGAATGGACGGAGACTTGTGAGAAAAGTTTCCAGGAGCTCAAGGACAGACTCACTTCAGCCTCAGTGCTTACTTTGCCTAAGTGTGGTGAGAATTACACTGTTTATTGTGATACATCTAGGGTTGGTTTGGGTTGTGTTCTTATGAAGGGTGGTAAGGTGATAGCCTATGCGTCCATACAACTCAAGATTCATGAGAAGAATTATCCCACTCGTGACCTGGAGTTGGTAGCTGTGGTCTTTGCATTGAAGCTGTGGAGGCATTACTTGTACTGAGTGCACATGGATGTGTTCACAGACCACAAGAGTCTCCAGTATGTGTTCACACAGAGAGAGAGTTGAATCTACGTCAGCAGAGATGGTTGGAGCTGTTGAAGGACTATGATATGAGTGTCCACTACCATCCAGGTAAAGTAAATGTTGTAGCTGATACTTTGAGCAGGTTGAGCATGGGGAGTACAACCCACGTTGATGATGAGAAGAAGGAGTTGGTGAAGTATGTACACAGACTGGCCAGACTGGGTGTGCGGTTGATGGCTTCTACTAGCGGGGGTGTTTCAGTTTATCCTAGTTCTGAATCATCCTTGGTAGTTGAGGTCAAGAAGGGACAACATCTTGATCCTGTTTTGATAGAGTTAAAGGACTCAGTGCTGATAAAGATGAATGAGGCCTTTGCTTTGGGAGGTGGCGGCATACTTAGGTACTAGGACAGGCTGTGTGTACAAGATGTGGATGATTTGTGGACCAAGTTTGTTGCAGAGGCCCATGGTTACAGGTATTCGATACATCCAGGTTCCACCAAGATGTATCATGACCTCAAGCAAATCTATTGGTGGGATGGCATGAAGAAGTAATTGCTGAGTATGTTGCCAAGTGTCCTAATTATCAGCAGGTTAAGGCGGAGCACCTTAAGCCTGGTGGTCTCACTCAGATGATAGAGGTTCCGACTTGGAAGTGGGAGGCCATTAACATGGACTTCATGGTTGGTCTTCCAAAGACTAGGAGACAACATGACTCCATATGGGTTATTATGCACAGAATGACTAAGTCTGCCCACTTTATCCCAGTGAAGTCTACTTACAGAGTCGAGGATTATGCGAGACTATACATTGATGAGATTGTGAGATGGCATGGGATTCCTTTGTCTATCATTTCAGATAGAGGAGCTCAGTTCACTTCACATTTTTGGAGATCCTTCCAGAAGAGCTTAGGCACGCAGGTAAAGCTTAGTACTGCCTTTCATCCTCAGACTGATGGGCAGGAAGAGCGCACCATTCAGATATTGGAGGACATGTTGAGAGCGTGTGTGATTGATTTCAGAAGTAGTTGGGACGACCAGCTGCCTTTGATAGAGTTATCGTATAATAACAACTATCACTCCAGCATTGGGATGGCACCGTTTGAGGCACTATATGGTAGGAGGTGTAGGTCTCCAATTGGGTGGTTCGAGGTTGGAGAGTCATCCATTTTTGATCCAGATATCATTCATGAGGCCTTAGAGAAGGTCAGGGTGATTAGGGACAGGTTGGCTACTGCTTACAGTCGGCAGAAGTCTTATGAAGACAACAGAAAACTACCCTTAGAGTTTGATGTTGGTGACCAGGTCTATTTGAAGATATCACCTATGAATGGGGTGATGAGGTTTGGCAGGAAGGGGATGTTGAGTCCGAGGTATGTTGGGCCATATGAGATCCTACAGCGTGTGGGTGAGGTGGCCTATGAGTTGGCATTGCCTGCGGAGCTAGCTTATGTTCATCCATTCTTTCATGTCTCCATGTTAAAGAAGTTCCTAGGTGATTCAACATCGATTCTACCTGTTGAAGGTTTGGGGGTTGATGAAGACTTATCTTATGAGGAGGTACCTGTTGAGATTTTAGACAGATAGATCAAGCGGCTGAGGAACAAGGAGATTGCCACAGTGAAGGTATTGTGGAGGAATCATCTTGTTGAGGGTGCTACGTAGGAGGTCGAGGCCGATATGAGATCCCACTACCCTCATCTTTTCAGCTCTTGAGGTTAGACTTCCTACTCTTAAGTCTAAGTTTCCTTATCTCCTCTGTTCTTGGTTGTTATTGCTTGATTGTGTATAATACCTATGTTATGATATGACTGGCATTGTGCTAGATTATAAGAAGTGTCATTCGGGGACGAATGTTCCTAAGAGGGGATAATGCAACAACCCTAAAAATGGCTATGCTAAGTAATGCTTAATGTGTCTAGAATGCCTGCGATTAGACCGAGTTCACACGGATTGATGCGCGTAGAACCAGACCTCTGAACCCTTGCAACAACTAAGCCAACCAACTTGGTGAGTTAGTTGATCTAGGAAAGGTTGGGTCCATCTATGTAGGGCACCCGAATATGAAGATCTACCTAGATGAGTCTTAACCGGACTTAAAAAGGGGTAATCTTAAGTTTGGAGGGTCTAGGGGTAAAATGGTCTTTTTCTAGGCTAAGGGTAGCATCGTAATTACCCTAAATATTTAATTAATTATTTAATTAATATGGTGGAGGGGCAATTTGGGTAGAAAGGGCCGAAATTGGCCTTTGAGCGAAATCTTGCTCCACCCGGGTTTGAAACTAGGTGGGAGCAATGATTTAATTTGATTATTTAATTTGGTGAATTAAGTTAATTAATTAATATTTAAATGCTAATTTAAGAAAAAGGAAAATCAAATTTTTATTATTAATTATTATTTATTAACTATTATTTAATCTAATTTGACTAAGTCTTGCCTAAAAGTCCTAGTTCTAAGGGAACACTCCCTCACATCTCTCTCTTTCACGTTTATCTCCCTCTCTTCAAACACTCTCTCACAATTTTACTATCTTTCTGGTTACAAAACAGAAAACAAAACAAAAACCAAAAGTTCTTCACACTTGAAGAACTTACAAAAAAATACAAACGACAAGATAATTTGAAAACGTAAAGCAATTTCTCATCGGGTAAGGTGGGACGTTGGTTTAGTGGTGGATTTGGTAGCACTTTGAAGGTGTTGAAAGCTAAAACCAGGTATGGGTTTCTTCCTATTTGTACTTTTCCCAAGAGACCCTTAAGTCTCAGATGAATCTACTCCGAAAACTAGGGTTGTTCCCCATTACATGTTCCCTGTCACTAGCTCCCAATGATCTGCTCCCAATGATCTTAGGTTGGTATGTCTGCTGGTAGATTAGGCGTGTAATGTGATGTTTGTGATGAATATGTTCATGAAACTGTGTTCGGAATTGTATGACTGATACTTTATGTCTTCCAAAATTATGTGAAAAATTATGTGTGTGCAATGTGTAAGCCGTGACATATACTTTCGATTTGAAGTTCGAAAATGACATGTTTTATGGTTGTATTTAACGTGCACAAACTTGTATAAATTGTGATGTTCATATGAGGTATAATGTGGCTGATTTGAGTGGAAAACTCTTAGCTAAAGGTAACTATGAAACTACACCTAAAAACGTACTAAATGATTCACGAAATGCCCTAAGAACTAACGTATAATTGTTGATAAAAATGAGCTGAAAAACGTGACCCAATTTCCAGCACCTTGTTGGTGGATTTCGGCCAAGCAAAGTTGTACAATATGCAATGTAAAATGAATGTAAAATAAGTGAGGTCACTAAGGATTGAACCCGAGACCTCACCATGTTAAAATCACTAAAAAAATGTAAGTAAGGAAATGGAGTTAAGGGGAATCGAAATTGGGTGCCTTAGCATACTCATACTTGAAAATAAAAATAAATAAGTGAGAGGAGTGGGATTCGAACCCACCAGCTCTCGGTCTAACATGAGAATAAGGAGAAAGTTAAAAATAAATAATGAAAAAACTGAGATGAGAGGAGTGGGATTCGAACCCACATCCTCTCGGCCAACACAAAAGGAGTTAAGGAAAAAGAAAAATAAAGAAACGTGCTTGTGGGGGTTCGATATCGGGTCCCCTAATGCCTAAATGTTTAAGGTGAAGTAAGGGAAAGTAAAAAGGAAGGAAAAACAATGTTAGTGAGGGGATTCGAAATCGGGTCCCCAAGCCGAGGGTGAAGATTAGGAAAAAAGGAAAATAACTAAAAACGTAAGTGTTATCCAAGGGATTCAAAATCGGGTTCCCTTGCCCAATTCCGTATTGACACATAAGTCGTACGTGAATAAATGTTCAAAAGAATGCTGCCTACATAGATCGAAATCGAGATCTTGGCACACATACAAGATGCATAAGTCTTGTATCGCATAATCTAAGGAAGATATGAATCACTTAAACGAACTATGAATGAAGCCTCATGGCTTGTATGTATAGACTCATAATTCTAGCATACGTTTAAAAGTAAGTGAACCTAAAATGTATGTGATGAAATGATGTAACCTTAAAAGGGTTAAGTAAAAGTGTGAAACACACTAAGGGCCAAGTGAATTGGCATATGATGAAATGAACATTCGCATAAAAGAGGTGAGTAATTATGAAGAGCAAAATGTGCTAAAGCTAATGAATGTGGTGACAACATGATAAGAGGCTAATGTGAAAGATGAGAGCAATCTCTAATGAGCCTAAGTAAATGTTACCAAAACGTACTCACCTATGAGAGTGCAAAGTTAATGAAGAGACTAGTCTCTATGAACACTCTAATGAAAGTATTGAAGTTAATGCATACTTAATACAAATGATGAGATGACAAATCATCTAATGAGCTATGATGTCCTCATGCTAGAAACCAGCTTCCATGATGTATGAGATGAATGTAATGAAACTTTATATTGAGCACCGATAGGCTAGCTATGAGTTGCGATTCCTTCTTTCGGGAAGGCAGAGGTTCGTGTGATTCTCATGAGATGATACTGTACGTCCTGATGGGTATGGGTCTCCTTATATCTCCTAGTCTTTGAACCTATACTGCCAATACAGGGTTCTAGCAAGGTTCGAGTCCCTATATACGCTAGCATGTTTTGGTTCACTTTGGCCGGTGATTCCACCTCTTTTCGGTATAGGGTTAAACACAGGATTTCATGATGCTCACATGATTTATGTCGGTTAAGGTTAAAGTTCCCAAAGAAAGAATGAGGCCAGCGTTAAGTAATGCACATAAAGACATGAATGATACCAAAGGTGTTAGGATAGGATAATCAGGAGGTGAACTAGACTTAAGTAATCACACTAGGTCATTCTTGGTCATTGCACAGCGAACCCGATGAAAGTCTTAAACTACATCCTAGGTATGACTGGTGTTTACACTAGTCTATGAATTAATGATAACGAAGTACGTATGAATGAATGAAGCAGACTCTATGTTTGCTAAAGGAGGCTCCCTAGTTGAGGTCCCATATGTTGAGCCCTCATTTATGGAAGTCTTAATGTCAAGTCCATGATTCCAAGGTCTCATGGCATAAGAACGAATGATATGAACTATGTTATGTGATATATACAATATGTTATGTGCTGTTTGCAAAATGAAATGTATGATGATGCATGTTACTCTCATAGCATGACTTTCCTAAGCCGATTTGGCAAGTCCACTGAGTTGACTTTCCATAATTCATATCGTTAGGAAAGAGATCTTCCTAATCATGCATGTCCTTGGTGTGTGCTTGAATATACCCATACTTAGTAAAAGTGTGTACTAATCCATACAACTCTCTACTTTTAGGTGCAGGTGCAGCTGGACGCTAGAGCTTACGAGTTGACGTTGGAGTTATCCAGACGTGGAGTTTCATCCGGATTTGGTAGTCCCTCATGCTTCGAGGACGCTTACTATTTTATTCTGGCATTAGACGTAGAAATTAGCTAGTGGAGTATGTTCCACTAGTGTTTCTTTCCCATATTATTTCAGACATTGTATTGGTGTCATTTTGGCAAGTTTACATTTAATGCAGTATTGAACTATTTCTTTCATTTGATGATCTTAATATTAGATGGTTGATTGTGAATGCCTATGATGTTAAGTAGAATATGTTTCATATGAAATAAGTAAAAAAAGTTCAAATTCTCTGCTAAAATTAACCTAGATGAAGTAACGATGATGTAAGTAGGTTTGTCTGCGACCTCTGAGAGGTCAACGACGCCAGTCTCGTCTGGGGTCTAGACTCCGGTCGTGACACTACTTGGAAGTTTGAAGCCATCAACATGGACTTTTTAGTTGGGTTGCCTCGATCCCTGAGGCAAAATGATTCTATATGGCTTATTGTGGATAGGTTGACCAAATCTGCCCATTATATTCCTGTTAAGTCTACTTATACTACCGAAGATTATGCAAGAATCTACATTAATGAGATTGTGACTCTTTATGGGATTCCTTTGTCCATCATTTCGGATAGGTGTACCCAATTCACTTCTCGTTTTTGGAAGGCTTTTCAAAAGGGTTTAGGTACTCAAGTGAAACTTAGTACTGCTTTTCATACTCAGATAGAAAGTCAAGCGGAACGTACCATTTAGACCCTTGAATACATGTTAAGAGCATGTGTCAATGATTTAAAGGGAAGTTGGGAAGATTACTTAACTTTGATTGAGTTCTCTTACAACAACAGATATCATTCGAGCATCTCCATGGCACCTTTTGAAGCTCTTTATGGTAGAAGGTGTATATCTCTTGTTGGATGGTTTGAGGTTAGTGAGTCCTCACTCCTTGGTCCAGAGATTATCTATGAGGCTGTAGAAAAGGTTCAAATCATAAGGGATAGATTGAAGACAACCTATAGTCGGCAAAAGTCTTATTTCGACAAAAGAAGAAGAGACCTTGAGTTTGAAATAGGTGATCATGTCTACTTGAAGATTTCACCTATGAAAGAGTTGATGAGATTCGGTAGAAAGGGGAAGTTAAGTCCCCGGTATGTTGATCCTTATGCGGTATTACAAAGAGTTCGGAAGGTTTCCTATGAGTTGAAACTACCTAGTGAACTAGCTTCGATTCATCCGGTGTTTCATGTTTCCATGCTCAAGAAATGCATAGGCGACCCTGTTTCTATTCTGCCTATTGAAGGTTTAGGGGTGGATGAGAACCTATCCGATGAAGAGGTTCCGGTTGAGATCCTAGATCGCTAAGTCAAGAAGTTGAGGAACAAGGACGTTGCCTCTGTACAAGTTCTATAGAGGAACCATCTTATTGAGGGTGCAACATCGGAGGCTGAAGACGACATGAAGTCTCGCTACCCTCATCTATTTACTCTTTGATGATAGATATTCCTCTTAATAAGGAAATTAATGAATAAATATGAAATTGACTTGCTTTTAAATAGGTGCATGTTTGGTAAAAGTTATACCAACTAGAGTTTTAAGAAAATGCCTTCATACGCTATTCTTGCACTTGTGTGAAATATGTATGCATGTGTCTTCTTGAGATTTTATTGTTTTGTTGTTGTCTTGAGAAGAATGTTAGCATGGTAACTCTTTGATACATTTTGAGCTTATGATAAGGTTGAGAAGGAAATTCCTTACTACGTGTTCTAAAATATTAAGATCTTATATGTTTGTGCATCATGAATTGAGTGCTATGTGTAATGTTATGGTATGTGTGTAGGGAGTTGTGAAGTACTCCTATGATTTGTGAATCATCATGATTTTATGTTGTTGATTGGTTCGGATGCTAGTATTGAGTCTATTCCTTACCCTCCAAAAGATTTTAGTGTCATTCGGGGACGAATCTTCCTAAGGGGAGGGGGGGGGATAATGCAACACTCAGGAAATGCCATGACTTAGACTAGAGCTTACTCTATTAAATAATGTTCAAAATGATGTTTGCAGACCTATATTAATGTAATAAGTTCATTTAGAAAAGGTTAGATGCAAAACGACAAGAAAAACTTTGACGTCCGGATACTAGCTAATTTGAACTAGTTGACGTCCCTATGTTTGGTGAAGGTTTCGAAGTGTCATATTAAGTCCAAAACTTTTAAAAAGACTTTGGATAGATAGTATGTAGTACAAAGGGTCCAAACGTCTGGTAACAACACCCCAAGGACCACCCGAAGGGTCCTTGGGGAGGACCCCAACGTGGGTAGGCAGGCTGCCAAAGCAGCCTGCGCGAACAAGATTGGAGCATGAGGTGTGCGATGCACAGCCTACACGCAGGCTAATGCCTCAAGAATTGAGAGGCAGCCGCGAGGCTGACTAACCTCACTGCCTCAACCCAAAAATTCAGAAAAAATAATGGGAATTCGCCCCACGGCGCGCAGCCATTTCCAAGAGTCGTTAAAGTCATATTTTTAGTAATTTAACTTCTTAAAAAGACCCATTTCAGTGGGGGGGGGGGTATTTTGGGTACTTTATAGGGCGAATAAACCAGATTAAAATTAATTTTCTCATCTCTCTCAAGAAGAACTCTCTTTTCCTAACTCCATTGATAACAAACAAAGGAAAGATTAAGGAAGAAGACGAAGGCTTCAAGGTTTCGAATCAAATTTCGTGGATTATTCTATTATAAGGTATGTGTTTTTAATTCTTTGGATTCCTTTCCTGAAGAGGTCCTTTCAAATATATTTTTTCAAGAAATTCAAATCTAGGGTTTTTACTCTACAAAAAGGGTTTTCTAACTCTAGATTTATGATTTTCGATGAAAAGTAATTGTTTTCTACGCTCGATTTTACACGAATTGATGAGTATGTGGTTAGTAATGTTTGAATTTCATGTGATGCATGTTCTTATTTAATTGATGGTTTCGAATGGGTTGTACCTACTACTTGACAACATGTAAACGTTGGGATTGAACTAAGACTTGAATGAACTCTTTAATAACCCTTTCCCTTATCCTACATTATAAATTGATCTTGTATATGATTTGAAGAGTCGTTCTTGGTTATGCGATTGAGTATTTCACTATGTTATGGTTATGAATGTTGTAAGTTGAACATAAGAGCTTGAATAAAGTTCTTGGAAGCGAGAGGTAAGTCTTCTAAAGTCGTGATTACTCCATGTTTGTTATGTGAGCCCATATATGTTGTTACAATGCTATTGATTTATGTATGATGTTGCTATGCATATATGTTGGGATATGAACATGGTAATTGTGAGATCATGATAAGAATACGATAATGCAAGTTCATGATATTCTCTTGTATGCTTTACACAAGATGATTATGCTATGTTAATCTCACAAATGAAGGGTTGGGATGAAAGGAAATTCTCATCTAATCCTGAAGAGCTTATGATCATATTTATACAAGGAGTTAATCTCCTACGACTTATGATAAGAATTATGAATAAATGATGATTTAAAGATTATTTAAAAAGGGACTTAAGCTTAGCACCGATGGACTAGATATGAGAGGTGTCCTTCCCTAGTTGGAAGGTAGGTTCACAATGACTCTCATGAGATAGAGGCTGCCATGTAATGTGGAACTATGGGTCTCTAATATATATCCTAGTTCTTGAACTATGTTGCCACCATAGGATACTAGCTAGTGGATCCACCTAGAAAGCTATGTCATGTTTGGTTCTACTTTGGCCGGTAGACCACCTTCTTCTGGCGTGGGGTTTTATGAAACCGAATTCCATGTTTAGGTCACATGATCTATGTTAGATAAGGCGAATGTTCCCTCATGTAAAATAAGAGACAAGTAAATGGACGTTGACTAGGGTGACTTAAGGAGTCTACTTGGTATAGGTAGGGGTATGGGACTCTACCTAGAGATTGCACAATTTACTCTAAAGGATGTCCTAGGAGATGATTCTTATGTAATATGATAACATGAAAGATATATGTCTATGATAAATGATGATACTCTTATATGATGTTGGTTATTATGATAAATATATTATTGGTTTATATTTCTATATGACGTGATGACTACTTATTCTACAAGTTATATGAAGCAAAGCTCTACTTATGGTATCCTATCTTGACCACTTGATTATGCGGGGTTGTGGGGATTCACATGATCATTGCACTTGTAGGTTGGGGATGGGATCATTGGTAAGTGTTTTGAATGTTATGTCTATATGCTATATGGAATATGAAATGTTAACATGACTCTATGATAATATGTCTTTGATTATGATCTTGTTGAAGAAATCCTTAACTTGTATATGTTCTATGGTATGTGCATTGAAGACTCTCAAAAGACTTAGCATGCTTTCCAAAGAGGTGACTAATGAACTTTCTCATGCATGTCCTTAAATGTTATGTGCATATACCCATACTTAGTACATGTGACGTACTAACCGCATTACTTTATATTACTACAAATGTAGGGTTCGGCCATAGAAGATTAAGAAGGTCGATTGTAGAAGCTTGGAACTCTTTATCCATGTTTTGGTAGGTCCTCATGTTCGGGGATGCTATATTTTCATTATTCCAGCTTACGAAGACATTAGTAGATTTTAAGAATACATTATTTCCATTTATGTTCTTTGGATTCTTTTGTATTAAGGCCTATATGGCGTAATGACTGTTTATGGGCTAAGTCAAGATTCATACTCTTTAGATGGTTTTAATATATGAGACAAGTTTTTAGAATATCGTATGCTATTATGAATTTTTATTATGATGTCTAAGTATACTTCACATAGTATATAAAAGTCTTACATTTTCCGCAATTTTTACTGATCACATGTTATGAAATGCAAAGGATTTGTCTGAGTCCTCCAAGAGGACGACTACACCGGTCACATCTAGGGTGTTCTCTCCTAGTGTGACAAAATTTGTATTAGAGCATGAGGTTAAATATCCTTAGGATCAAGGTCTCACTAAACCACATTACCTAGTGTCTTGTTCATGGTTGTGAAGCGCGCCAAAATTGTGGATGAGAGACTATGTGATGACTAGGAAACTTCTCTTTTCTTGGTAATCCTATGTCGTGCCTTTAGAGTTTCGACACTATGTGTCTTGTAGAATCTAATCCCTTTCTTGTGGTTATAGGCGATGAACACAAGAAGTACAACCGCGAGAAGAGTAGGAGATGAGATTGCGAATGCGGGAGCAACTCCCATAGGAAATCAAGTTCATCCTCTAGTTCAAGCTGTTGCAAATGATCAAGTTTCGGTCAATCCTCCGGCTATGACGGATAATGAGGTGAGGGCAGCCTTGTTGCAAATGGACCAATCCATTACCACCCAAGCTCAGGATATTACGACACAAGCTAACAGAGAGGTCGTTTCTCAAGAGAACCAACATGCTAGCACTATGGCTATCCGTCTAAGAGATTTCACGAGGATGAATCCTCCTATTTTCCTTGGGTCAAAAATTGATGAAGACCCTAAAGACTTCTTTGATGAGGTCTACAAGATCTTGATTCCTATGGGGGTGAGTACCACTGAGAAGGCTGAGCTTGCTGCTTATCAACTCAAGGACATTGCTCAGATATGGTACAATCAGTGAAAGTATAATAGAGCTTTAGAAGGTGGTCCCGTGACTTGGGAGATCTTCAAAAAGGCCTTTATTGACAAATTATTTCCAAGGGAACAAAGGGAAGCTAAGGTAGAGGTTTTCATCAACCTTCGTCAAGGAGGTATGAGTGTCAAGGAATACTCTTTAAAATTAATTAAGCTATCCAAATATGTTTCTTCCTTGGTTTCCAATGCTAGGGATAAAATGAGTCTTTATGTAACGGGCGTGACTTGAAGAGCTTGAAGAAGAATGTCGTGCAGCCATGTCTCGTGACAATATGGATCTTTCTAGGTTGATGGTTCATGCTCAACAGGTTGAACAAAGTCGTCTAAGGAAGAGGAATATGGAAGCTAAAAGGGCAAAGTCTTTTAAAAGTGGTTCTTCTAAGAGTAAGCTTGATGTTCAAGACAATCCTAAGTTCAAGAAGAGGTTTGCAAATTAGGTTCCTTAAAATTTCTCCAAGAATCGCAATGATAGAGCTACTAATCCTAAACCTCAAAAAAGGGAGAAATGTTGATCCACCAAGAGAAAGACCGACTTGTGGTAAGTGTCGTAAGAAACATATGGGTGAATGACTTGTTGGAACTAATAGTTGCTATGGTTGTGGCAAAGGTGTCCATATGGTGAAAGATTGTCCTAATGTGAGAAGTCAAGGTAAGGGAATATCCAAACTCAACCAAGCGGTCCTAGTTCTAAAGCTCCAAAAAGGAACCGTTTCAATGCACTCAAGGCTAGGGGTGAACAAGAAAGTTCTCCCGACGTTGTGACGGGTATGTTACAAGTTTTCTCTATAAATGCTTATGCTTTGCTCTACCCAGGTGCTACCCTTTCTTTTGTTACACCTTTGCTAGCTAGAAATTTTGATATACTTCCCGATGTTTTGATTGAACCCTTTTATATTTGTACCCCAATGGGTGACTCTGTAGTTGCAAAGCGTGTCACGACCCGAGTTCTTGAATTTGAACTGCGACCGGCGTCGTTAACCTCTCAGAGGTCGCAGACAAGCCTCTTCTTAGCTTTCATCACAATTATACAATTAAATTTGCGGAAAATTTAAAACTTTTAATTACTTAACGAACTGTACATAGACTCCATATAGTTTTGTATAAGAGTGATATTCTACTAGCTCAAACTTTATAACCATCTATCAATAGATTAAAGAATGAAATAAATGATCGTAATAATAATAATAATAGTTCGCCTATTGGCCTTATTACAACGCTTTAAAATAAATATTTGGAAAGAAACACTAGGACAGTAGTCACTAGCTAAATCTAATGAACTAAGCTAGAATAATAAAATGTAGCATCCTCGAACTCAAGAGGACCTACCAAACTCTCGAGATCGCTTTTCCAAACTGCTTCGATGGACTTCAACCTTCTTGAGAACCTGCATCTGTAAAAATAGAAAAAATATATGGGGTTAGTTCACACTTGTACTAAGTATGTGTGTATGCACATAACACATAAGAGACGATGCAGGAACAAGGAAAGCTCTTTCCTAAACAACATGTCAATGTTACGGTCTCAACATCACTTTACTGCTTAAAACGTTTCTCTTGATTAATGATGTAAATATGACACGTTCTTATGCAATTAAGGCATACAACTCTTTTTCTATATGAACATAAGACCTTGGAATCATGAACATAATTTTAGAACAACTTAAACGACTTTTATTATTTTTGCTCTAAGGCCGAGAGTCACCCTTTCTATACTTCGTTAATTTTTCAGTTTCTTCTATCTTCTTGTTGTGTAGTTCAATGATATCCTTTAATCTTATGTTTCACTTACAAGTTCAATGATTCATTGTAGTCCCATACCTACAATGAATTGAGTAAGCAATTCACAAGACTAAGGACACGATTGGCTACCTACCTTTGAGTAGATTTTTCATTCTTCTTCTTGTTGGGTAACTCACATTAATAAGTCATCTTTATTGGATATGTCCCTTATTTAATTATTTCATAATATATAGTTCTTGGGACATAATTCACGCTCCATTATGGCTACCCCCAACTTGTTATGTCTAACTAACACTAAGGATTGATGTTATTAACCTCTTACTCTACTTAGTTAACTATGAACTTATGATTCCACTCCCTTGCTCTATTGTTCAATTTAAACTTGATACTTATTCTTTCTTACTCTCTTAAAGAATTCTTTTAGCCTTGACGGAAGTAGATCATGTGAGCTACATGAAATCCAGTGTCTTCCCCACACCGAAAAGGGGTGATTTACCTATTAAAGTGAATCAAGCTCTGTCTCTTCCCCACACCGAAAAAGGGGATTCACCGGCTAAGGTGAATCAGTAGATGTCTTCCCCACATCGTAAAAGGGGGTTCATGGTAGTAGTGAACCAAATACTTGTACTGAGCTATAACTGACATAGATCATGTAAGCTAAACATGAAATCCGGTGTCTCCCCCACACCGAAAAGAGGTGGAATCACCGGCCAAGGTGAATCCTAACTTGTTAGCGTGTTTAGTGTGTGGACTCCACTAGTTAGGTGCCCCATGTTGGCAACATAGTTCTAAGACTAGAAGACGTTCTGAGACCCTGGCGATCTCATCTCATGAGACTTACCTGTGCTCTCACTCGCTCATAGCTAGTCTATCGGTGCTAAACTCACGTTTTATCGTCTTATTTTTTAGAGTTGACTAATTACATTATGGAAGCTTTCTTTTAGTTATGAGGTTTACTCACTTTATGGATGACTGGTCATCCCTATCTTTACTTTATGATTATGCTCTTAAGACTTTACTTTATCATCATGGTGCGAGTGAGACTGGTCTCACGAACTCTAGCACCCTCTTATGTGAGTATTATTGACGTAATGATTAAGTGTTCTTGAGACTCGTCTCACTTATTTCTAACACTCTATATTAGGTCAATTTCATAACTTAACTCTTAGTTATCTCTTTACTCACCTTAACTTGTTTACGTCACTTACTAACCTTATATCATTCTTTATGATTGTTATCGATTCTTTGTAAGATTTATGGCGTTACAAGTTGTGTGGATAGGGTATGTTGGGACTTGTCCCATTGATTGGAATACCATATTTTATGAGTTTATTGAATTGATAATGAGATCACTTTGCATCTTTTGAATCTATTGGTACTAGCCCATTTGTTGGCACAAAATCATATTAGATATTAACACAAGCCAATTCGGTCATTCATGGATACAATATAGCGATCTAACATGTTTAAACAAGTCAACATATAACCTTTAATTAACATATAAAAACAATTCACGAATAACTCATAATCAACTCATATTCTCGATCACAAATAGGTATTATAACATTCAAAGTTCATGTAAATAACACCCTAGCATGCGGATCTAATCACGTGTATTTCACTCGACATATAAATCACTTAGCACACATATAAGATCAGTTAACACCACATACAACCAACAATGCATCGAGAATACTACTACTATACTACAAGAATCGGAAATCGGCAGAACTAGGGAGATGAACATGTGATTCGATGGGAACAACCTAGTTTTGATATTCTTGAAGTAAAACGTTTGAAAAGCCTCTTGGAGAAATAATTCCATCATAGAAAACCCGTACCTTGCTGTAGAATTAAATCTACGAAGATCACTACGAACTTTACAAGAAAACCTTGAAGATCCTTGCTTAGCGTTCTAGGGTTAGGTCACGGTTCTTGTTCTTAAGTTTTGGACGTTAATGGTGAGCAGTTTTTAGGTCTAAATCTTTTGAGAACTGATTGTAAATCAGGTGAATTTAGTTTATATACTTAACTAAAATGGATTAGGTGGTTAATTACCAAAACGCCCTTCGTAGATTGACTAGACTTAGGGAATT
Organism: Solanum sitiens; assembly: GCA_016801875.1. NCBI lineage: Eukaryota > Viridiplantae > Streptophyta > Magnoliopsida > Solanales > Solanaceae > Solanum > Solanum sitiens. Next base: position 420,155 of record JABWTJ010000442.1, on the reverse strand, counting down.
ACTGACTTAACCGATTTTAGGGTGTCTCCTTGTAATTTCTGTTTTGTCTTTTTATTTTAATTAATTAAGTTGCTAAATTAATTAATTAAGTTGTCTAGTTTAATAACTAAAATACCCCTAGGTTGTTAGGACTAAAGTCAACCATTTTGACCATCCTAGGTTAGGTACTAGGTTGTCCCTAAGTTAGTTACATTAGGTATGTGTCACCCGACAAGGTCCTACATTGTCGGGTGCCTTAGCTATCCGTACTAGGTCAGTCTAGGGGTGGTTAGGTAATTAAGTTAGTTTGTTAGGGCCTAGGGTTGGTTAGAGGGGCTGGTCCAAAGCCGTTGGATCCACACGTGCATGGTCCCTCCAACCACCCTAATCGATTCGGTTAGGGTGGTCCCCTCGGCCGTTCTTTGCCCATGTGCAATCCCATGTGTTTCTTGCATTTGCCTAACTAACTATTGGGAAGGTTCCTTTGGAATAATTCATTTATTGTCCGAAGGATCCTCACTATGTCCTTGGGCACTGCTTACTCTACATGATCATTTTAAATGGTTATGTGCTATGGTGTCTAGGCTTGACACTTGGATGCCTCATACCTTAAGTATTGCATTAGAGATCACTATTTTATCTTAGAGTCTTCTTTGCAGGTAGAATTTCTAATAAGCTTGGAGCATGTTTCCACTACTTGGATATTATTATAGAAATTGGCTAACACCCTTAGCCAATTTTCTATACTATGCCCAATATTTTTCAATATTGGGCATCGAGATGCCTATGTACCCCCAATTCACATTTTAAGGACCTATAGGGCTCTTTAATAGACTTGTAATTTTCTGGAATGTTACATTATCCCCTCCTTAGGAACATTCATCCCCGAATGACACTACTTATCTTTTTAAAACAAAAGAGGGAAATTTTTCGGAAATCACCTTAGCACACTAGACTTTTATCTTCGTGAATGTCTGATTCACAACTTACTCTGAGTGATGCACATACTCTAATCTTATCTGAAGCTTCTTATTTAATATCGAGGAACTTACTTCTCAATTTTACTTTAACTTAATGCACATCATACTCATGCAACACATAATCACGTAATAAACTATACAAAAACCACACCATGAAAGCAAGCATGAACTCATATTAACTCATATAGTGCAAGTATAAAACACACAGTTATGGACTTAAAACACCAAAAACCGCCTAATGCACTAAGATTTAGAGTTGTAGTTACAAAATAGGACTTAAAGAACGTTTATCTAACCTTACGGACTGAATAAGTGAGGGTAACGGGATCTCATATCGGCCTCGGCCTCCCATGTCTCTCCCTCAACAAGATGGTTCCTCCACAAGACTTTCACGGTGAGAACCTCCTTGTTCCTCAAACGCTTCACTTGATGATCTAAAATTGCAATAGGAACCTCATCGTAAGAAAGGTTCTCATCGACTCCTAACCCTTCGACGGGTAGAATGGACTCGGGATCGCTTAGACACTTCTTAAGCATCGAAACATGAAACACTGGATGAACAGAAGCTAAGTCGTTCGGTAATTTTAGTTCGTACGCAACATTTCCTACTCGTTGGAAGATTTCATACGGACCAATGTACCTCGGACTTAATTTCCCCTTTTTACCGAAATGCATTACCCCTTTCATGGGTAATATCTTGAGGTATACTTGATCACCTACTTCGAATTCAAGATCTCTCTTTCGGTTATTTGCATATGATTTTTGATGACTATAGGCAGTAACTAACCTATCTCAAATCATCCTTAACTTTTCCAAAGCTTCATATATGATTTCGGGCCCAAGGATGGCCGTTCCTCCCACTTCAAACCATCCAACGGGGGATCTACATCTCCTACCATACAATGCTTCGAAAGGTGCCATCCCAATACTAGAATGGTAGCTATTGTTATACAAGAACTCGATTAGGGGTAAATAATCATCCCAACTTCCCTTGAAGTCCATGACACACACTCTTAACATGTCTTTAAGGGTTTTGATGGTGCGTTCTTCTTGTCCATCCGTTTGAGAGTGGAATGCGATACTAAGCTTCACTTGTGTACCCAAACTCTTTTGAAAAGATCTCCAAAAATGCAAAGTGAATTGGGATCCTCTGTCCGAGATGATAGACAAAGGAATTCCATGCCACCTCACGATATCATCAATGTAAAGTTTGGCATAGTCTTCGGTTCGGTAAGTGGACTTCACGGGAATGAAGTGTGATGATTTGGTCATTCGGTCAACAATGACCCAAATGGAATCGTCCATGTTGGAATCTCGATTGATTGAGTAAGACCCCAGGCTTAAGGTGTTCGGCCTTGACTTGTTGGCAACTGGGACACTCTTCTACGAACTTAGAGATGTCTCACTTCATACCTTCCCACAAATAAATCTCTTTCAGATCATGATACATCTTGGTGGAACCTGGTGGATCAAATACTTAGATCCATGAGCCTTTGCGATAATATTTGCCCTCAAACTATCAATATTTGGCACGCACAATCTTCCTTGGTACCTAAGTACACCGTCTCCCCCTAAGGAGAAAGATTCATTCATCTTACCCAAAACTGAATCCTTGAACTCCATAAGTACCGGATTGAGATGTTGCTTGGCCTTAACGTATACAACAAATGAAGACTCGGAACTCGAATGGACCATAACACCCCCATCGGGTGCATCCACAAGTCGTACACCTAACCTTGCAATCGGTGTACATCCTTATCCAACTCTTTCTTCTCATCATTGATGTGTGACATGCTGCCCATGCTTAATCGACTCAATGCATCCGCCACTATATTGGCCTTACCCGGATGATAGTGAACACTCATGTCGTAGTCTTTTAGCAATTCTAGCCATGTTCTCTGATGAAGGTTCAATTCTCTTTGCGTAAAAACGTATTGAAGACTTTTATGGTCAGTAAATACATCAACATGTACACCATATAAGTAGTGTCTCCAATGCTTCAACGCAAGGACAACCGTGGCTAGTTTGAGATCATGCGTAGGGTAGTTCTTCTTGTGGACATTCAATTGTCTTGATGCATATGCAATCACCTTACCGTCTTGCATAAGAACACATCCCAAACCTACTCGAGATGCATCATAATAAACCACGTACCCTTCACCATTTATCGGCAACGTGAGGACTAGGGACGAAGTGAGTCGGTCCTTGAGTTCTTGAAAACTCTTCTCACATTATTCAGACCACTCGAACTTTGCTTTTTTCTTTGTTAACACGGTCAATGGAGCAGCAATCGCGGAAACACCATCCACAAACCTTCGATAATAATTGGCCAAACCCAAGAAACTTCGAATATCGATAGGGGTAAGGGGTCTCGGCCAATTCTTGACCGCCTCTATCTTTTTCGGATCCACTTCTACACGTTGATTGGTTACCACGTGACCAAGGAAAGTCACCGATCTTAGCCAAAACTCACACTTACTAAACTTTGCATACAATTGGTGTTCTATGAGTACTTGCAATGTCATTCTCAAATGTTGTTCATGCTCTTCTCTGGACTTAGAGTATATGAGGATGTCATCTATGAATACTATAACGAAAGAATCAAGATACGGAAAACTCTATTCATAAGGTCCATAAACGCGGTTGGTGCGTTAACAAGAAACTCGTAATGGCCATATCTAATTCGAAAGGCCGTCTTAGGAACGTCCTCTTATTTTACCCTTAATTGGTGATAACCCGACCGGAGATCTATCTTAGAAAAGAAACTTGAACCTTGAAGTTGATAAAAAAGATCATCGATTAGGGGATGAGGATATTTGTTCTTTATAGTGACTTTGTTGAGTTTCCGATAATCGATACACATTCTAAGAGTTCCATCCTTTTTCTTTATGAACAATACTGGAGCGCCCCAAGGGGATATGCTCGGTTGGATGAAGCCCTTATCAAGTAAATTTTTTAACTGCAACTTCAACTTCTTAAGTTTCGCTGGGGCCATTCTATATGGTGGAATTGAAACCGGTTTGGTGTTGGGATCTATGTCAACACCAAAATTGATCTCACATTCGGGAGGGATCCCTGGTAAATCCTCCGGAAAGACATCTTGAAACTCATTAACTACTGAACCAGTGTCTATGGAAGGGACTTCTTATTCTACGTCTTTGACTCTAACTAAGTGACACAAGTATCCCTTAGATAACATTTTATTAGCCTTAAGGTTTGAAATGATTTGGCTTGTTGGATTTGAACTACACCCTTCCTATTTTAACTCTAATTCATCGGGAAACTGAAAACTGACAACCCTATTTCGACAATCGATAGTAGCATAGCATTTATGAAGCCAATCCATACCTAAAATTATATCAAAATCTAGCATGGTTAATTCTATTAGGTCATCATGAGTAACTTTATTGAGAACACTAATGGGGAAATTTCAGTAGAACCTCTCGGCCCTAACACTATCCCCTATAGGAGTACTCACTAAAAATGGCTCATACAGAATCTCAGGAAGCAATTCAAATTTACTAGCTACTAAAGGAGTAACGAAAGATAAGGTAGATCCTGGATCTAATAATGCATAAACAGGAAAAGAAAATACAAGCAAGTTACCAGTAACCACATGTGCGGACTTCTCTTGTTCCTCTCTTCCTTTCAACGCATAGAATCGGTTCCTCTTATGTGGTTCAGCTGCTGCGTTGGGATTCGGCCTAGGATGAGCATCTGCCTTTGCCGGATTCTTCATGTTCGGACAGTCCCTAACCACGTGCCCACTCTTACCGCATCCGTAACAACCATTGAAACCTACCATGCACTCACACTTATGCACATGGCCGCACTTACCACACCCCGTCGGTCAATCTGGTTATTCTTTTCATTGCCCTTCTTGGCATTAGTATTTTTCGAAGGAGTAAAGTTACCTGAGCTTTTGTGCCCCTTCTTGAACTTGGGCTTATCCCGAAATATAAACGAATTCTTACCATGATTGAAACCGGATTGATCTGAAGGCCGTGACTTCTTGTTCTCTCGGCTTCTCTTTCTGCGACAGCTTTCCTCAACTTGTTGTGAATGGACCATCAACCTACCAAGGTCCATGTTTTCATGCAACATTGCTGCCCGACACTCCTCTTCCAAATCTTCCTACACACCAGTCACAAACCTTCTCATCTCATCCCTTCTATTCCCCACAAGAGAAGAAGCATATTTTGAAAGCTTAACAAACTTCAAAGAGTATTCTCTAACCGATATACCTCCTTGTCGTAAGTTGATGAATTCTTCGACTTTAGCTTCTCTCTGTTTTCTGGGAAAGAATATGTCCAGGAATGCAGTTTTGAGAACGTCCCAAGTGACGGGGACATCCCTAGGTGTTCGACCATCTCCCCACATCCTGTGCCAAACTTGAGCCACATCTTTGAGTTGATAAGCATCCAAATCAACCTTTTCTTCTTCATTCACCCCAATAGCACACAGAATCTTATAAACCTCAGCCACAAAATCTTAAGGATCCTCATTGGTTTTGGACCCATAGTGGACTGGAGGATTCATTCTTGTAAAATCCCTCAACCTACTAGCCATAGTGCTAACCTTTGGATTTTCTCTGTGAGCAACTTCTATATTGGCTTGAGTTGTGATGGCTTGCGCTTGCACAGTGATGGCTTGGTCCATCTGAAGCAGTGCCTCCCTAACCTCTTCATCTGTCATTCCAACTACGTTGGCGGGCACTTGAGCTTCAGCGACTGGGGCTTGAGGAGGAGCTTGATTACCTCCAGCATCTACTTCTTCAACCATTCTGTTGGCCTTTCTTCTTGTGTTCATTTTCTACACGTATACACAAGAAGGGAGTTAGATACTTAGAATGACACAAAATGTCAAAGCTCTAGATAACATGATAAAGAGTAGAAGAAGGGAAAATTTCTTATCATCACTTAGTATCTAAGCCATGATTGTGGCGCGCTTCATAACCATAAGTTAGAAACTACGCAACGTGGTTGTATTGAGCTTTAGATCCTAGGTAATTTAACCTCATGCTCTGATACAAAGTTTGTCATGACCTGGATTATGGAATTCGAACTGCGACCGGCGTCGTTAACCTCTTAGAGGTCGCAGACAAGCCTCTTCTTAGCTTTCATCATAATCATACAGTTAAATTTGCGGAAAATTTAAAACTTTTAATTACTTAACGAACTATACATAGACTCCATATAGTTTTGTATAAGAGTGATATTCTACTAGCTCAAACTTTACAACCATCTATCAATAGATTAAACAATGAAATAAATGATCGTAATAATAATAATAGTTCACCAATTGGCCTTATTACAACGGTTTGAAATAAATACTTGGAAAGAAACACTAGGGACAGTAGTCACTAGATAAATCTAATGAACTAATCTAGAATAATAAAATGTAGCATCCTCGAACTCAAGAGGACCTTCCAAACTCTGTAGATCGCTTTTCCAAACTTCTTCGACGGACTTCAACCTTATTGAGAACCTGCGTCTATAAAAATAGTAAAATATATTGGGTTAGTTCACACTTGTACTAAGTATGGGTGTATGCACATAACACATAAGGGAAGATGCATGAACAAGGAAAGCTCTTTCCTAAACAACATGTCAATGTTACGGTCTCAACGTCACTTTACTACTTAAAACGTTACTCTTAATTAATGATGTAAATATGACACGTTCTCATGCAATTAAGTCATACAACTCGTTTTCTATATGAACATAAGACCTTGGAATCATGAACATAATTTTAGAACTACTTAAACGACTTTTATTATTTTTGCTCAAAGGCGGAGAGTCACCATTTCTATAGTTAGTTTATTTTTCAGTTTCTTCTATTTTCTTGTTGTGTAGTTCAATTATCTCCCTTGATCTTATGTTTCATTTACAAGTGCAATGATTCATTGTAGTCTCATACCTACAATGAATCGAGTAAGAAATTCACAAGACTAAGGACACGATTGGCTACCTATCTATGAGTAGATTTTTCATTCTTCTTCTTGTTGCGTAACTTACATTAATAAGCCAATCTTTATTGGCTATTGCCCTTATTTGATTATTTCATAATATACAGTTCTTGGAACATAATCACGCTCCATTATGGCTACCCCCAACTTGTTATGTCTAACAAACACTAAGGATTCATGTTATTAAGCTCTTACTCTACTTAGTTCACTATGAACTTATGATTCCACTCCTTTGCTCGATTGTTCACTTTGAACTTGCTACTTATTCTTTCTTACACTCTTAAAGAATTCTTTTAGCCTTGAAGGAAGTATATCATACGAGCTACATGAAATCCAGTGTCTTCCCCACACCGAAAAGGGGTGATTCACCGATTAAAGTGAACCAAGCTTTGTGTCTTCCCCACACCTAAAAGGGGGATTCACCAGCTAAGGTGAATCGGTCGATGTCTTTCCCACATATTAAGGGGTGGGTTCACGGCAGTAGTGAACTGAATACTTATACTGAGTTATAACTGACATAGATCATGTGATCTAAACATGAAATCCGGTGTCTCCCCCACACCAAAAAGAGGTGGAATCACCGGCCAAGGTGAATCCTAACTTGCTAGCGTGTTTAGTGGGTGGCCTCCACTAGCTAGGTGCCCGTATTTTTGCAACATAGTTCTGAGACTTGGAGACATACTGAGACCCTGACTATCTCATCTCATGAGACTTACGTGTGCTCGCACTCGCTCATAGTTAGTCTATTGGTGCTAAGCTCAAGTTTTATCTCTTATCTTTTAGAGTTAACTCATTACATTATGGAAGCTTGCTTCTAGTTATGAGGTTTACTTACTCAATGGATGACTGGTCATCCCTATCTTTACTTGATGATTATGCTCTTAAGACTTTACCTTATCATCATGGTGCGAGTGAGACTGGTCTCACGGACTCTAGCACCCTCTTATGTGAGTATTATTGACGTAATGATTAAGTGTTCTTGAGACTCATCTCACTTCTTTCTAACACTCTATATTAGGTCAATTTCATAAATTAACTCTTAGTTATCTCTTTACTCACCTTAACTTGTTTACGTCACTTACTAACCTTATATAATTCTTTATGATTGTTATCGATTCTTTATAAGATTTATGGCGTTACAAGTTGTGTGGATAGGGTATGTTGGGACTTGTCCCATTGATTGGAATACCCTATGTTTTGAGTTTATTGAATTGATAATGAGATCACTTTGCATCTTTTGAATCTATTGGTACTAGCCCATTTGTTGGCACAAAATCATATTAGATATTAACACAAGCCAATTCAGTCATTCATGGATACAATATAGCGATCTAACATGTTTAAACAAGTCAACATATAACCTTTAATTAACATATAAAAACAATTCACGAAGAACTCATAATCAACTTATATTCTCGATCACAAATAGGTATTATAACATTCAACGTTCATGTAAATAACACCCTAGCATGCAGATTTAATCACGTGTATTTCACTCGAGATATAAATCACTTAACACACATATAAAATCATTTAACGCCACATACAACCAACAACGCATCGAGAATAATACTACTATACTACAAGAATCGAAAATCGGTAGAACTGGGGAGATGAACGTGTGATTCGATGGGAACAACCCTAGTTTTGATTCTTGAAGTAAAACGTTTGAAAAGCCTCTTCGAGAAATAATTCTATGAGAGAAAACCCATACCTTGCTGTAGAATTGAATCTACGAAGATCACTACGAACTTTGCACGAAAAACCTTAAAGATCCTTGCTTAGCGATCTAGGGTTAGGTCACGATTCTTGTTCTTGCGTTTTGGACGTTAATGGTGAGCAACTTTTAGGTGTAAATCTTTTGAGAACTGATTGTAAATCAGGTGAATTTAGTTTATATACTTAACTAAAATAGCTTAGGTAGTTAATTACCAAAACGCCCTTCGTAGATTGACTAGACTTGGGGAATTATTGACTTAACCGATTTTAGGGTGTCTCCTTGTAGTTTCAGTTTTATCTTTTTATTTTAATTAATTAAGTTGCTAAATTAATTAATTAAGTTGTCTAGGGTAATTACTAAAATACCCCTAGGTTGTTAGGACTAAAGTCAACCATTTGGACCATCCTAGGTTAGGTACTAGGTTGTCCCTAAGTTAGTTACATTAGGTATGTGTCACCCTACAAGGTCCTAGGTTGTCGGGTGCCTTATATGTCTGTACTAGGTCAGTCTAGGGGTGGTTAGGTAATTAAGTTAGTTTGTTAGGGCCTAGGGTTGGTTAGAGGGGCTGGTCCAAAGCCGTTGGATCCACACGTGCATGGTCCCCCCAACCACCCTAATCGATTCGGTTAGGGTGGTCCCCTCGGCCGTTCTTTGCCCATGTGCAATCCCATGTGTTTCTTGCATTTGCCTAACTAACTATTGGAAAGGTTCCTTTGGAATAATTCACTTATTGTCCCAAGGATCCTTACTATGTCTTTGGGCACTGCTTACTCTACATGATCATTTTAAATGGTTATGTGATGTGGTATCTATGCTTGACTCTTGGATGCCTCATACCTTAAGTATTGCATTAGCGATCACTATTTTAGCTTAGGGTCTTCTTTGCAGGTATAATTTCTGATAAGCTTGGAGCATGTTTCGACTACTTGGATATTATTATAGAAATTGGCTAACACCCCTTAGCCAATTTTCTATACTCTGCCCAATATTTTTCAATATTGGGCATCGAGATGCCTATGTACCCCTAATTCGCATTCTTAATGACCTATAGGGATCTTTAATAGACGTGTAATTTTCCGGAATGTTACAAAGAGAGTCTACATGAAATGTCCTGTGATGCTTCCCAACATACTTACTCTTGCTGATTTAGTAAAACTACACATGTTTGATATTGATATCATTTTGGGTATGGATTGGCTTCATTATTGTTTTTCTTCCATAGATTGTAGAACAAGTCTAGTGAGGTTTCAATTCCCTAATGAACCCATTTTAGAGTGCAAGGGGGGAAATTCTATGCCAAGGGGTCAAATCATTTGTTATTTGAAAGCTTGTAAGATTATAGCCAAGGGTTGTCTATATCATGTTGTGAGGGTTAAAGATCTAGAATGTGAAACTCGTTCTATTGAGTCACTACCTGTAGTGAGAGAATTCCCAGAGGTTTCCTAATGACCTTCCAGGAGTTCCTACCGAATGGGAAATTGACTTTGGCATTGACTTGTTACAGGATACGAACCCCATTTCTATTCCTCCATATAGGATGGCTTCGTTTTTATTGAAAGAGTTGAAGCTCCAACTCAAAGATTTACTCGACAAGGGTTTTATTCAACCTATTATTTCTCCATGGGGTGCCCCGGTCTTGTTAGTTAAGAAGAAGGATGTGTCCCTTAGAATGTGCATTGATTATCGCAAACTCAATAAGGTCACCATAAAGAACGAGTATCCTCTCCCTCGGATTGATGATCTCTTTGATCAACTCCAAGATGCTAGCTTTTATTCCAAGATTGACTTAAGGTCGGGATATCACCAACTTAGGGTGATAGGTGAAGATGTTCCCCAAACAGCTTTCCGAACTAGATATGGTCACTATCAATTTCGAGTTATGTCTTTTGGGTTAACAAATGCCCCGACGGTGTTTATGGACCTAATGAATAGAGTTTTCCGAGATTAGCTCAACTCATTTGTGATTATGTTCATTGATGATATTTTGATATACTCCAAAAATGAAAATGAGCATGAGAGTCATTGAGGTTAGCCTTACAAGTCCTCAAGGAACACCAACTTTATCCCAAATTTAGCAAGTGTGAATTTTGTTTAAGGTCAGTTGTTTTTCATGGCCATATTATCTCTGGTGAGGGTGTAAAGGTTTATCCAATGAAGACGGATGCGGTAAGAAATTGTCCTAGACCTTTGTCTCCCACAGACATACGAAGTATCTTAGGTCTAGCCGGCTATTATAGAAGATCTTTTGATAGATTTTCGTCCATTGCTTCTCTTTTTAAAGACTTGACTCAAAAGAAGGTGAAGTTTGAGTGGTTAGAAGCTTTTGAAAAGGTTTTCAAGAGTTGAAATATAATCTTACCTCTGCTCCGGTGTTTACCTTACTAGAAGGTAATGAAGTCTTTGTAGTGTATTGTGATACTTCCCGAGTGGGCTTGGGATGTGTCCTCATGCAACATGGTAAGGTGATAGCATATGCTTCTAGGCAACTCAAAGTTAATAAGAAGAATTATCCAACTCATGATCTTTGAGTTAGTTGTTGTAGTTTTTGCCTTGAAAATATGGAGACATTATTTGTATGTTGTGCATGTTGATGTGTTTACTGACCATAAAAGTCTTCAATATGTGTTTACAAAAAGGAGTTGAATCTCCGACAGAGAAGATGGTTAGACTTGTTGAAGGATTACGACATGAGTGTCCTTTACCACCCTGACATGGAAAATGTGGTTGCGGATGCTTTGAGTCGTATGACCATGGGTAGTGTGCCTCATGTGGAAGAAGAGAAGAAAGAACTTGTGAAATATGTTCATAGGTTGGCTTGCCTAGGTGTGCGGTTAGAAGATTCTCCAATTGGTGGTTTTATGGTCTATCATAATTCTGAGTCATCTTCAGTTGTTGAGGTGAATCTAAGAAACACCTTGATCCTCTATTGATGGAGTTGAAGGAATCGGTACTTAGTATGCTCAATGAGTCATTCCCCCGGGGGGATGGTGTTCTTAGGTATTAAGGGAGATTATGTATACCGGATCTTGAGGATTTGAGAAATCTAATTCTAGAAGAAGCCCATGGTTCTCGCTATTCTATACATTCGAGTGCCACCAAAATGTATCATGATCTTAGGAAAGTCTATTGGTGGGATGGTTTAAAAAGGGACATAGCACAGTTTGTTGCTAAGTGTCCAAATTGCCAACAGGTTAAAGATGATCATGTAAAACCGGGTGGTTTAACCCAAATCATGGTTGTTCCTACTTGGAAGTGGGAAGCCATCAACATGGACTTTGTTGTTGGGTTGCCTCGAACCCGGAGGCAAAATGATTCTATATTGGTGATTATGGATAGGTTGACCAAATCTGCCCATTTTATTCCTGTTAAGTCTACTTATACTGCCGAAAATTATGTAAGAATCTACATTAATGAGATTGTGAGCCTTCATGGGATTCCTTTGTCCATCATTTCGGATAGAGGTGCCCAATTCAATTCTCATTTTTGGAAGGCTTTTCAAAAGGGTTTAGGTTCTCAAGTGAAACTTAGTACCGCTTTTCATCCTTAGATACATGGTCAAACGGAATGTACCATTCAAACCCTTGAAGACTTGTTAACACCTTGTGTCATTGATTTCAAGGTAAGTTGGGATGATCACTTAACTTTGATTGAGTTCTCTTACAACAATAGCTATCATTCGAGCATCTCCATGGCACCTTTTGAAGCTCTTTATGGTAGAAGGGGTAGATCTCTGGTTGGATGGTTTGAGGTTGGTGAGTCCTCACTCCTTGGTCCATCGATTGTCTATGAGTCTATAGAGAAGGTTTGAATCATAAGAGATAGATTGAAGACAACCTATAGTCGGTAAAAGTCTTATGCCGACAATAGAAGAAGAGACCATGACTTTGAAATATGTGATCATGTCTACTTGAAGATTTCACCTATGAAAGAGGTGATGAGATACGGTAGAAAGGGGAAGTTAAGTCCCCGCTATGTTTGTCCTTATGAGGTATTACAAAGAGTTGGGAACGTTCCGTGTGAGTTGAAACTACCTAGTGAACTAGCTTCGATTCATCCGGTGTTTCATGTTTCTATGCTCAAGAAATTCATAGGCAACCCGATGTGTATTCTGCCTATTAAAGGTTTAGGGGTGGATGAGAACCTCTCCTATGAAGCGGTTCTGTTTGATATCCTAGATCGCCAAGTCAAGAAGTTTAGAAACAAGGAGGTTGCCTCTGTAAAAGTTCTATGGAGGAACCATATTGTTGAGGGTACAACATTGGAGGCTGAAGCCAGCATAAAGTCCCGCTATCTATTTACTACTTGAGGCTAGATATTCCTTTTAATAAGGAAATTAATGAATAAATATGAAATTACCTTGCTTTTAAATAGGTGCATGTTTGGTAAAAGTTATACCAACTAGAGTTTTAAGAAACTGCCTTCATACTCTATTCTTGCACTAATGTGAAATATGTAAGCATGTGTCTTCTTGAGATTTTGTTGTTTTGTTGTTGTCTTGAGAAGAATATTTGCATGGTAACTCTTTGATGCATTTTGAGCTTATGATAAGGTTGAGAAAGAAATTCCTCATTATGTGTTATGAAATATTAAGCTCTTATATGTTTGTGCATCAAGAATTGAGTGTTATGTGTAATGTTATGGTATGTGTGTAAGAAGTTGTGAAGTACTCCTATGAGTTGTGACTCATTATGATTTTTTGTTTTTGATTGGTTGGGCTGCTAGTATTGATTCTATTCCTTACCCTCCAAATGATTTTAGTGTCATTCGGGGATGAATGTTCCTATGTGTGTGTGGGGGGGTGATAATGCAACACTCTGGAAATGCCATGACTTAGAGTAGAGCTTAATCTATTAAATAATGTTCAAAATGAGGTTTCCAGCCCTATATTAATGTAATAAGTTCATTTCGAAAAGGTTAGAGCCAAAACGACAAGAAAGACTTTGACGTTGGAGACTAGCTAATTTGAACTAGTTGACGTCCCTATGTTTGGTAAAGGTTTCGAAGTGTCAAATGAAGTCCAAAACTTGTAAAAAGACTTTGGATAGGTATTATGTAGTACAAAGGGTCCAAACGTCCAGTAACGACACCCCAAGAACCACCAGAAGGGTCCTTTGGGAGGACCTCAACATGGATAGGCAGGTTGCTGCCTCAAGAATTGAGAGGCAGCCTCGCGAAGCTAGGCTGAAAAGAACCTCATTGCCTCGACCCAAAAATTTAGACAAATAATGTGAATTGGCCCCGCGATGCGCAGCCACTTCCCAGAATTGTTAAAGTCGTATTTTTGATAATTTAACTTCCTAAAAAGACCCATTTAAGTGGAGGGTGTTTTGGGTATTTTATAGGGCGACTGATATATAGATTATAGGTCAGTTTTAGACCACTTTTTAAACCCTAAAGCAGATTCAAAAAAATTTTCTCAGCTCTCTCAAGAAACGATCTCCTTTCCAAACTCCATTGAAGAACAATAAGAGCTAAAGGAAGAAGACGAAGGCTTTGAGGTTTCAATCAAATTTTGTGGATTATTTATCTATAATGTATGGGTTTTTCACTCTTGGGATTCCTTTCAGCAAGAGGTCCTCTCAAATATAGTTTTTCAAGAAATTCAATTCTAGGGTTTTTACTCTACAAAACGGGTTTTCTTCCTAACTCTCGATTTATGATTTTCGATGAAAAGTAATTGTTTTCTATGGTTGATTTCACACGAATTTATGAGTACGTGGTTAGTAATGTTTGAATATCCTATGATGCTTGTTCTTATCTAATTGATGGTTTCAAATGGGTTGTACCTACTACTTGACAACATGTAAATGTTGGAATTGGAACTAAGACTTAAATGAACTTTTTAATGACCCTTTCCCTTATCCTATATTATGAATTGATCTTGTACATGATTTGAAGAGTTGTTCTTGGTTATGCTATTGAGTATTTCACTATGTTATGGTTATGAATGTTGTAAGTTGATTGTATGAGCTTGAATAAGGTTCTTAGAAGCGAGAGGCAAGTCTTCTAAAGTTGTAATTACTCCATGTTGGTTATGTCAGCCCATAAATGATGTTACAATGCTATTGATTTATGTATGATGTTGCTATGCATATATGTTGGGCTATGAACATGTTAATAGTGAGATCATGATAAGAATATGATAATGCAAGTTCATGATATTCTCTTGTATGCTTTACACAATATGCTATGTTAATATCACAAACGAAGGGTTGGGGTGAAAGGATATTCTCATCTAATCCTAAAGATCTTATGATCATGTTTATACAAGGAGTTAATCTACTACGACTTATGATTAGAATTATGAATAAATGATGATTTAAAGATTATTCAAAAAGGGACTTAATCTTAGCACCGATGGCATCTCAACCGTAGTCCATCACACTGGGATAAGACTTTAAATATGCTTTTTAAGAAGATATTTGTTTCGTAGTATTAAGGGCATGAACATATATTTTGTGACATGTGGAAGAAATAGGTTCAAGTGCATTCATTTTTATTTAATTATCAATAATTATAGTACACATACCTTAGATCTCTGGATGATTTTGAATTTTGCTCCAATTCTACATAGTCTCTCTCTCGCGAAATATGCAAATACAATTTATAGTGCATGTGTAGTTTTTCCTTAAAGGTGGTATAGAGACATACAACTAAATGTACAAGATTGAGCATAAAATTCATGATTAGAAGGCACTATGCGAAATGTTCGGTATCCACTGTGGGATGCTCATGTAATTTTAATCATCCGCAAGTTCAGACAAGTTCCTTTAAAGAAGCTCTTTGGTCTTGCCTACTTTTCCACCTTCTTTTATTTGACCAAAAAGAATTTTCACCAAAAAACTACTATTCCATTTTTGTTTCTCCTACAGGTGATATGATTTTCTTCTAGTTCAAATCATGTGTCTCAAGCAGCAATTTTCATATAAAATGTTCATTTCTTCCTCTAACTTTTCCTGCAAATTCAAAGTTTAGATTTAGGAACCCATACTATCTTGGGTCCTTTGTATTAATAAAAAGGATGAAGCAGATATCTATTAATCCATCTTGGTAAAACATTTTTAGATTTTTTCTTTTGCCCCAACCTGTTCCTTTGACGTGATTCCTTTCTTTTAACATGGTTGGCATTTCTATTTGATGTTGTTTTGAAGTTCTTATTCATGTGAGTTCTAACTATTGGGAAGGTACCCCTTGAGTGAAAACTACTACCACAATATGAGCACAAATAAGAGGTTTTCTTAGGGACTTCTTTAACAAACCCTATTCCACCTTTAGTGTTATGTGTTCTATTACTGAGTTGAGTTGCAAAGTCCATTTATTTGCCCTCTCAAGCTCATACTTTGTTCTAGCCAGGTCAAGCTTTATTCCTCTATATTTTCCCTTTCAGAAGATAGTTCATTTTTTAACCTCATTAGATCTTAGTCACATCTGATTTGGTTACTTCTAATTTTTTCTTTCTCATTCCCAGTAACACTATTTCAAAATTTTAGATTTGAGAGCCAAAGTGCAGGAATCAAGTTATTGTACCTGTTCCTTTAAGAGTTCATTTTCTTTCTTAAGATCACAATTATTTTTTTCAAGATCAATATATTCAAATTTTAAACTGGTCAAGGAAGTCAATAACTGATCTCTATTTTCATTCAACTCTTGAAAATTATCCATGATAGTTAGAACAAAGGAAGACAATTTTTTCTATGAAAAACATTTTAGTTTATTTTTAAGGTAAAAAAGATTTACCTCCCTCTTCTCAGTATCTTATTTAGATTCTGGTTCAGAGTCCTCCATGGACACCAAAACAACATCTTTTGTAATAATCTTAAATTGAGTTGTCTGAACGTGTTCCCCAAGCAGCATACATAGCAATGTCAAATTCTTGTTCTTTGCTCAAGGAATTTTTTTTGTCATGGTTTCCACCTTTCTTGAGAAGCTTTCTGAGGCTTTTGTTGATCACGACTATGTCTTCATCATCCAGATAAGATTCATCACTCTCAGTTGCTTTGAAGGAAAAATCATAGTTTTGCTTCTTTTACTCATTTTTGTGTTATCAACATTCATCTCGTAAGTCTTTAGATTTCCTAGAAGTTCATCAAAGCTTATGATTGTCAAATCCTTTGCTTCTCAAATTGTAGTGACCTTGATCTCCCTTGAATTAGGTAGAGTCCTCTGAACCTTATCAAAAGTTCCTCAGGAGTGTATATATTTCCCAAAGACACGAGTTCATTCACAGTAGTAATAAATCTAGTAATCATATACTTATGTGATTCACCATTCTCCATCTTAAATGTTTCATATTCATTGCGTAGTCTAGAAATTATAAATTTTATTACTTCGGGAGTTCCTTCATGTTAATGAACCAATGTGTCCCAAATTTGTTTCGATGTTGTACAACTAGAGATGCGATTAAACTCGTTTTGTCCAAGTCCATATACAAGGATGTACTTAGGTTTAACATTCTTTGCGAGCAATCTATATTCAGCTTCTCCATATTGTGCCTTGGGCTTTGAAATGACTTTCCCTTCATCATCCTTCATCATAGGAATAAGAGGACCATCAGTAACTCTCATTTATAATTAATAGTCTTGGGCTTGTAGAAAATCCTCCATTCTCACCTTTCACCATGCATACTAGTGTCCATTGAATATTGGTGGTATGTTGTTGTGTTGACCTTCACCGTGTCCAAGAGGAGGTGCAGAATTCATACTGCTCTTATCTTGACTTATTAAACTATACAAAGATAACCTTCTCTAATACCAATTGTTGGAATTCTGACCCCAAATGTTTCTACGAAATAGGTATATTTTATATGTTCCTTTGCAGATTACAACAATTATGTTTTGTGATCAAATAAATTGATGTCACAATATTTTATCGTGTAAACCCCCAGCTCATAAAGGGAAAAAAACCATGACCTATACCTCTATAGGTTTTAACCCCTCTTAATTAAATTCTAAACCTCAATAACAGATTAAAAACCTATGTAACCTAAGGAATTATAAACTATAATTCCT